>JAJKFI010038854.1:0-53085 GCA_029204185.1 Lerista edwardsae | reverse complement strand
ATTGACAGCCCTCCGCCCCTATGGTGGAGGGCTGCCACGCCCCCCCCCAAGCCTCACTGCGCCGGAATCGCTCCATTGTAGAGTGATTCCGGACGCAAGGGAGGGAGGGCGGGCCCAGCAGCAGCTCGCCTGTCTTCCGAGGCAGCGGAGCGGCCCGGGACCTCCGCGGAACTAGCGGAACGGGGTTCCGGGCCGTTCTGCCTGGATGACAACACTGCCTACCCCAACCCAGGACAGGACTTGCCAGAAAGACCACAGGTGAAGACCGTAACACAATAAGCCATGCCCACATTTCATCAGTGCAGGGTAGGTGGGAAAAAACAAACACCAACCAAGTGCTAATCAGGCCCGTAGCAAAAAATTCCTACATGGATCTCCGAAGGGCAACCAGCTAGTCTCAGACCGCTCAGAAAGAGGGCAGGTGAGGGTGGGGCTACTGGTCAGGCACATTCCGTCCCACCTCTGAGTGCTGACCCAGCTAATCAGAAGCAAAGCCTCTGTCTGGTGCCCTGAGGCAGGGGGGAAACTTGTGAGCATGTGTGCCAATGGCCTTCCTTAAATGGGCAGCCCAATCCTAACTTGGGCAGGAGGAGGGGGGCCCACTGGCCGGCACTGCATTCTAACCCAAGTAGGAGGCAGCAGCAGTTTGGCGCGAGGCAAGGGGTCGAATGTCCCTTTGCCCCATGGTAAGCCGCAGGCACCCCAATAGGGCTGCTAAGACCTGTGCCTGCTAAACAGCAGACACAAGTCTGAACGGGTTGCAACTACCTAAATCGGGGCTGCCTGGCCTGGGGAAGGGGGATTGGATCATAATTGTTGGATCCAGACTCCTCCCCCCTCCCCGGGCTGCTCCATCCAGGGGATATTGGCCCAATGATGCAATTGGATTGCACCCTAATCACATAATTCACACACACGCACGCGCGCATGCACATACGCACATGAACTAGCACAAAATGACTGACAGATGAATTGTGAATTATATCCATAGAAAAACATTGGGTTGAAAGTCAAAGGAATAGTCTATCAAAGATTCTGAGTCAGAGTACAATCCTAAACTGTAGTTTGGTCGGCACAAGGGCCACCATAAAGTGTATTTGGGCTACTCTCGGAGTCAGGGAGGATGGCTCACGTCTATGTGCTGGCCTCTCTGACTCTGAGAGTGGTCCACACATACTTTACGGTGTCCCTTGTGCTGGCCAAACTTTGCTGGCTTAGTTTATGCTGGCCTAACTCAGTTTAGGATTGCACCCTCAGTTATAGTCCATTCACACATGCAAATCATCACTTAATGTTATAGTCATATAATGATGACATGGATGTGAGAACCAGCTGTAAGATTTTTTAATATGATAAGGGGATGGACAGGGTTCCTATGGATGGATGGATGGATGGATGGATGGATGGATGGATGGATGGATGGACGGACACACACACACACACACACACACAGAGATGCATCTGTCAGTCTAAATTCTAAAATCATACGAATAGGAAGTCATTTCTCTTAAAACAGTATAACGAGGGTGTCGATCTTTACCAACTCCTATGGAAGTGAGCACCAGAGATTCATGGTTCAGGCCCAGAACGCTCATGCCTTATTCATCGAAAAATTGGTTGTGTTCCAGGTTGTGCTCTCGATCTCACATTATGGATGGTGATTGCTTTCATTGTTGATTCCAAGAGTAATAGTAAATTATTAATTGCATTTTTAGTGCTCAAGGGGAATTTGAGTGATCACCAGCCACCCACCGAGTTCTGAAGAAACTTTCTGCTGCAGATGACTTATTAATTATTATCGTTCTTGCAGATTCACACATGCGTTTTCCCCCTTAGCATACATTTTCAGCTGCATTAAAACTTTAAATATGTCCATTTATCATGAAAATCCAGACTCAAAAGAGTTGGAAGAAAAATATGCAGGAAGAGGAAATATTCTTTATTTAAAGCAAGAGAAATCTGAGATTTCCCATTGCAACGGGCTGGCTCATCTAATTTTCATTATGCTACAGAGAGCACAATCCTAAACTGGAGTTAGGCCAGCCTAAGCTAAGCCAGCAAAGTTTGGCCAGCACAAGGGCTGCTGTAAAGCACGGTTGGACCACTTTCGGAGTCAGGGAGGATGGCACACATCTGTGTGCTAGCCTCTCTGACTCTGACAGTGGTACAAACATACTTTATGGTGGTCCTTGTGCCGGCCAAACTTTGCTGGCTTAGCTGAGGCTGGCCGAACTCAGTTTAGGATTGCGCCCAGAGTCATGCACTTGGAGAAAGACTACGCTCATATTTTATACTAGAGTTCTTTTACATTTAAATGCAACAATAAGCCATACTACTTACAATCAATTACATTTAAGCACCCTTCCATCATATGATCTAACTAACTTTAAATCATATGAAAATTGTAGGTAACTGTGTTGGTTTATTAGGAAAAAAAATTAAACCCATGATTTAATGATTTAGCTTGTTTCTTTAGATTTGTTTTTTTTCATATCCAGAGATCTCAAGAGAAGCTAATATGCTGCCACTACAACTCCTGATTTCTAAAGCACGTTAAGAGCATTGAAAATGCTTCATGTACTTTCCACTTCAGTAATTACATATTACAAATACAAGTAATTACAAATGTTAATTCACATTCTCTTAGGGCACAGTCCTAACCTGGAGTTAGGCCAGCAAAGTTTGGCTGGCACAAGGGACACCCTAAAGTATGTTTGGACCACTCAAATAGGAGTCAGAGAGTCAGAGAAGCCAGCACATAGATGTGTGCCATCCTCCCTAATTCCGAGAGTGGTCCAAATGTGCTTTACGGTGGCCCTGGTGCCAACCAAACTTTGCTGGCCTAACTGTGCAGGCCTAACTCCAGGTTAGGATTATTCCCTTAATGGGTTCCAGTATCCATTAGTGGATAGTGGAAAGCTCCACTATCCAGCTTTTTCACCCTTCCCTGTGTTTCTTGGAACACCATTTTTTTATTATTCATGGGATACTATAGGTAGGGTATGCCTGGGCATTCTTTGTTTGCTAGAGCTTAACTCTGATACCTTATCTGTGAAATCAGAACCGTAAATAAACACATACAACCCAAATTGTATTGCAAAACTGCTTCCCATCTGACATTATGTCAGCAGAATAGAGCCGCTGCTGCCCGATTCCTTTTGGTGTGGAGCAGAACCCTATGCAGATTTGAAATAGCCCATGAATTATACACCCAGGCTCCACTGGTGTTATGGTAGGACTGGGCTGAAGTCTGAACATAAGAAGAGCCCTGCTGGATCAGGCCAAAGCCCCATTTAGCCCAGCTTCCTGTATCTTACAGTGGCCCACCAGGTGCCTCAGGGAGCACAGGAGACAACAAGATGCCTGCATCCTGTTGCTAGTTCCTTGCACCTGGCATTCTGAAATAGCCCATTACTAATGTAAGGAGGTTGCACCAGCCATCATGGCCTATAGCCCATGATGGACTTTTCCTCCAGAAATTTGTCCAATCCCCTTTTAAAGGGATGGGTGGGGGGCGCGCCGGGTGCCTGGGCGAGCAGGCGCTCCCTCCGAGGCGAGGGAAAGCCGCGCGGGGAGCGCGAAGAAAGCGGAAGTGAGTCGACGGGCTGTCGATCACTCTAAGTCCCGCCCAGCGTTCCGTCTGCAAGAGAGTAGATGACACCACTGCCCATAGCCCACGATGGACTTCTCCAGAAATCTGCCCCATCCCCTTTTAAAGGCACCCAGGCCAGATGCCATCACCATCTCCTGTGGCAAGGAGTTCCATAGCTTAAGTACCCATGGGGTAAAGAAAGTTTTGCCTAGTGTGACAATGCATTTCTGCAGCCTTTCAAGAACAATGAAAAAAGGAGCTTCAAATTCCTCTCCCACAGATGGTGAAGAATGTCTTTATCCCAAAGTTTTTTTGCCTCCAAGCTCTGAAGCAAAGGTCTTACCTTTTGGGCACTGAAAAAATGTTGGCCCAACAGTGTGGCACACCACTCGGAGTTTTTCAAATCTTGTGCCAGACTCTGTTATCTTGCACCATTTGCTTTTCCTGTAACACCATCCAATTAATTTCCTTAGGACATTGGTTCCATAACAATGAGCAGACAGAGAAAAGCTTTCTCAACTGCCTATGCAGTGAATATGTTCATGTCCTTCTACTCTCAACAATGTAATGGTGCAGTATTTTTTTTAGACTCTGCTGACTCCTGCAAAATCTCTCACGCATACTGATCGGAAGAAGCCATCATTCAGGGCATTTGATTTTAATGTGTGCCTCACAATATGGTTAACCTTTCAGCGTTCAATGCATGCATTCTCTGACTGCAGCTCAAATGGATGGTGCAAGGGTGTCAGAGACTGAAATAGAGAGATTTCACATGAAGGAAGATGGATTCATAAGTAAATAGACCGATGGATGATTGTGTTGTTGTTGATCAGTCGCTAAGTCATGTCCGACTCTTCGCGACCCCATGGACCACAGCATGCCAGGCCTCCCTGTCCTCCACTAGCTTCCGCAGTTCGCCCACTTTCATGTTCATCGCTTCGGTGACACTCTCTAACCACTTCATCCTCTGCCACCCCCTTCTCCTTTTGCCTTCCGTCTTTCCCAGGATGAGGGTCTTTTCTAAAGAGTCCTCTCTTCTCATGAGGTGGCCAAAGTATTTGAGCTTCAGCTTCAGGATTTGTCCTTCCAGGCTTGTAATCAGGCTTGACCGATTGGATCTCCTTGCAGTCCAGGGGACTCTCAAGAGTCTTCTCCAACACTATAATTCGAAAGCATCTATTCTTCGGCGCTCTGCCTCTCTTATGGTCTAGCTCTACCAAGCTTGAATCTAGGCCTCGTGAATATTTCAACAATGGCTTGCTAGTTTTCTGGAATGGACTTCCATCTGTCTTAGAACTCATTGTTGTCGCTCCAAACGGCATCGCTTCTTTACAATTTCTATCGTGTGAATCAAGACGTCAAGAAAGGTTGCAACATGCGCACAGATATGTGAGATTGTGATTCGGGATGTGGGTAGTAACATTGGGCCAGATTATATATTCTGTGGAGCAGGGCAGTGGCATTCCTATGGGGGAGATCGGGAAATGGTAAGTATTGCAGGAGCCTGAGCTTCTGTGTAACATAATTCCTTTCCCTCACCTCCAGACCTATTTGTGGCTCAGAGAAGTGACTTGGTGGCTTTGCTCTCTGAACCAGGAAGGACTCTGGCGGCCAGGGGGAGAGACCATGTTGCACAGGAGTTCAGGCTGCTGCAACATTTAGCATCCGCCCCGTAGGAACGCCACTGAAGCAGGGCCTCTAAAGGAATTTTATCAGGGGGTACAAAGTTTCTTTTGGGCCCCTTCCCAAAGTGGGAGGGAGGGGCAAAACAGAGTGGGGGCAACTGAAACAGTCTTTGGAGCCCAGGTCTAGCGGGCTTCCCAATGTGGAGTGCTGGTCTACCTGTTCAGCATTGGCAGCTGGATACAGAAAACCAAAGGCATTCCTGAGTTTCTCTAAAAACTGTTCAATATACAAAATCATTGGAGAAAATTAGCTTCATCGTATTGAGGCTCATACTGGAATGGAAAGTGTCCTGTGCGTGCCAATACCTGACTTCTGCAGCAGCAGTAGTCCCACAGCGGTGTCCCTGAGCTCCTATCCGCTCCTTCGTAGTAAGCAGATCCACAAGCTGCTAAAGAGCTACCGTAGCAAACCAATTTCCTCCCAGATTTGACACTGTGTTACATAGGCATTCCAGGGCCCAGTGCATATGACTTGCGGTGTCAGCATCACCTCTGGTAGCGCCCCCATCTAGGATCTTGAACCATTGACAAGTATCCTCTGAGGGCCCAATCTAAACTGCACCGTTGGGCTGATTCTAGCCGCTGGTGTCGTCCCAATGGCACCAGCGGTGATGCAAGGGCGTCGACCGGCACCCTGCTGTCGGTGCTGGTGCCGTTGGGTCAACGTTAGCAGCGGTGTTGGCCCACGGGCGCCAGCCCATGGCCGCACTGCGCCACTTGTGCACCAGCCAAACTGGCACAAGAGCGGTTCTGGGCGGGGGGGGGGGAGGGTGTGAGGGACCGAGGAACTGGGTGGGGGTGGTGGGCTAGGAGGGTGAGGGTGAAGGAGGGGGTGGCTGGCCACACTGTTCTGTGCCTGCTAAATAGCAGGTGCAGATCTGAGGAGCACATAGAGGAGGCTTACCCTGGGGCAGCCCCCAGCAGCCCCAATAGGGCTACTTGGAGTTGCACCAGTGAAATTGTTGGTGCACCTCTAAGGTGCCCATGCAAGGTGGGCTGGGCTCGGGCTGGGGGTTAGGATCAAGCAAACCCTCTACCCCTGCCCCAGTCTGGCCTGTCCATGCACCCACCCTCACTCTGCCCTCCCTCCTCCCTGATCTGCCTCCTTCCTGCCTTTCCCCCCGCTCTGCCCTCCAACCACCTGACCTCTCCCGTCTCCCCCCTACCCCTCCAACCCCCCACTCTGGCCTGCCTTACCAGCTGTTGGCTCCTGGTGCAGGCAGGCTGGGGAGTGTCCTTGCGCTGGCCTAGCCTGCCCTTAGGTGGCACAGCCATGCCTGGCAGCATGCTTGCAACATTCCCAGGCCGGCGCGAGTGACGTGCACCAGGCTAACAGCCCTTCTGGATTGCGCCCCTAGTTGCTCTGTCGTAGGAGGAGATAGATTTGTCTGGCCAGACTTGTTCTTGAGAAAACCATGCTGGTTCTTGGCAATCGCTGCTCTCCTTTCTACGTGCTCACAGACGGACTGCTTAATGAGGTGCTCCAGGAATGTCCCGGTGATCAACATCAAGCCAACTGGTTCGTAGTTGCCCAGATTCTTTTCCCCTTTCTTGAAGCCAGGGACCACATTCGCCCACCTCCAGTTCGCTGGCACTTCCCCATTTCTCAAGCATGTGCCAAGGAATGAAAACAGAGGCTCCATCTGCCAGTTCGTTGAGTACCCCAGAATGCAGTTCATCTCGCCCCACAGACCCAAACTCATTTAGATCCGGCACCACATCCTTCCCAATTGTAAGCTGTAGTTTCTTCACTCCTTTTCTGTTCCTGCAATCTCTAAATTGGAGCACATCCAATCGCGCCGGGGAAAATCATCCCTGGCGCAAATGGCGCTGTGTGTTCTTTGTCAGAAATGCCCCCCTACAGCTCCAGGGGTCTTCGAAGCCAGCCGCACTCGTGCAGGATACCATGTGTGTGGCTTGCTGGGGCTGCAGAGCCCAGAAGCACCTGGCTGTGAAGACCCCCGAGCGCTGTAGTAGGGGTCTTTCACACTTTCCCCCGGTGGCACGCAAGTGTCTGCACATGCTGGGGCCGGAAAAGGGAGGCACTGGATCCGGCCGTGGGCTGGAGTTTGGAGCCCCCTGTTCTATTCTCACCAGGTCCAAGGCACGTCCCGTTGCAAAGTCAGAGGCCAAATAGAAAATCAGCAGTTCCACTTTCTCTCCATCAACTAGTCGCATTTCACCATCTTCCCTGTGCAACACGCCCACCACTTCTTGGTTCTTCCTCCTGCACCAAACTCAACCACTTCACTTTGCTGGCTAACCTAAGCTGAGCATTAGCCCTTCTTCTTGCCCGCTATGCTTGTGTTAATCTTTGTCAGTTTACCCCGCCTTCCACTTCCTATGCATGTCTTCCTTATGTGCCAACTTCTCCGGAATAGGATTCTGGAGCCAGCCTGGTTTTTTTTAAGGCACCTTCTTCTGGTAGGGATCATTTGAGATTGCGCCTTCAGGACCTCCCTTTTAAGAAACGTCCTTCCACCATCAGTCTCCTTCCCCTCGAGGGTTCCTGCCCATCGGATTTTGCCCAGCATTTCCCTCATCTAAAGTCTGCCTTCCTAAAGTCCAGGGTCCAGCTCCACTCAGTTTTCCTTTGTCACTTTATCATGAACCCCAGGAAGACATGGTCACCTCCTCCTAAGGCCAGCAAAGCACAAGGGCTACCATAAAGCATGTTTGGATCACTCTCAGAGTCAGGGAGGATGATGCACATCTGTGTGCTGGCCTCTCTGACCCAGAGAGTGGTCCAAACATACATTAGGGTGTCCCTTTTGCGAGCCAAACTTCAACCTGCTCCTCCTCAATGGTGAGAGTGAGATCTAAGATAGCCAGTCCTTGAGTTCCCCCAAACACAGCCTAGTCAGAACATAAGAGCCCTGCTGGATCAAGCCAAGACCCATCTAATCCAGCTTCCTGTATCTCACAGTGGCCCACCAGATGCCTCAGTTGAGCACACGAGACAAGATGCCTGCATCCTATTGCTACTCTCTTACACCTGGCATTCTGAAGTAGCCTACATAAGGAGGTAGCAAAACCCATCACGGCCTATAGCCCACATTGGACTTCTCCTCCAGAAATCTGCCCCATCCCCTTTTAAAGGCACCTAGGTCAGATGCCATCATCACCTCCTGTGACAAGGAGTTCCACAGCTTAATTACCCACTGGGTAAAAACGTATTTCCTTTTATCTGTTCTCACCCAACACTCAATTGTAGTGGTTGTCCCCAGGTTCTGGTGTTGTGAGAGAGGGAAAAGAGCATCCCTCTATCCACTCTATCCATCCCATGCATAATTGTGTATGTCTCAATCATGTCCCCACTCAGGTGCCTTTTTTTCCAGACTGAAGAGCCCCAAATACTGCATAAGGGAGGCCCAGGGAGCCTCCAGGGAGCCTTCAAAAGGGAGGCTTCGTAAGTCCCAGCCCAGTAACCACTTATGGCTATGAAATGACACACTTAGGGCTCAACCCTAATCAACTTTCCAGGGCTAATGCAGCCACAATGTGCCTCTGAGATAAGAGAACATATGTTCTCTTGCCTTGAGAATATCCCTCTGCTTGCTTTCCCACTGCAGGATGCAACACCCCATTGGCATGGCTGCATCAGCACTGGAAACTTGGATAGGACTGGGCCCTTAGTGCGATAACAATTAGCCTTTGGCTTCTTGACCAAGACTCCGTACTGAGACTCCAACCGAGCTGGGATCCAGCCCAGAAATCTGTGTTGTGCTTCTGAACCTTCTGTTGTGCATTTGGATAAATTATCAGGCACCAAAATGACAGCTAGGGGCCGAAACGCTGTTTTGCAGAAACCCCTTTACAAGGAAAACTAATCCAGTTGACGACATTTGATGAGATGGACTCGGCGAAGTCTACAGCTGTCAGAGGGGACTCACTCAGAGCACAATCCTAACCTGAAGTTAGGCCGGCACAATTAGGCCAGCACAAGGGCCACCGTAAAGTGCGTTTGGACCACTCTCTGAGTCCGGGAGGATGGCGCAAGTCTGTGTGCTGGCCTCTCTGACTTCGGGAGTGGCCCAAACATACTTTACGGTGTCCTTTGTGCCAGCCAAACTTTGCTGGCCTAACTGTGCCGGCCTAATTCCAGGCTAGGATTGTGCCCTTAGTGAATGCCACGGTATCATTAAATAGATAAATGGTAGTGAACAGAGGGAGGAGGAGGTGGAGTAAAAAGAAACAGAGCAGAGACCAAGACAAAAACTGAGTACAAAAACATGGAGAATTATGCCAAGTGTGCTTCTGTGTGGGCTGAAGCTGCTTCTTGAGCCGCTTAGATCATGATGAATGAGTTCTAAATCGTATCTAGCTGCTGTTAGCTCAAGCGTAATAATAACCTTCCAGACTTACTAAAATACGTGGCTATATTCAGCTACATCACAAAGCAGTGTGCCACTATGTGCCGGGTGACAACCTGTTGACAAGGAGTCTGACAACGACAACCAATACGGGCAGAGTGTGTTCATCTTTTCCCTGAAATGGTGTTGCGGGAGAAAATGAACCCACCCACCCCCAAAGGGGGGAAATAAATCAAGGATTCCAATGTTTAATAAATGGATTATTCATCTCAGTAAAGTGATGGGTTAGATTACTGGATCGCAAAACAACTGTCCCTAAGTAATCAGGGACCCTAAGTAGTCTGTAAGGCTGCAATCTTACAGATTCTTTCCTGGGAGCAAGCCCCACTGAACACAATCAGGCCTTCTTCATAGGATTGCACTGTAAGAGATATACTGATATACAGCGCAATCTTATAACCTGTGCAGCATTGACGCAACAGGGTTGCATTGACGCTGCACACTTAGTGCCAACGTGGGACCACCAATCAGCTCCCCCGCGTCATTGAGGGAGGCCCCGTGTCCATCTGAACACAGGATTGGCGGGGGGGAGAGGGGTTGGGGGCGGGACGTGGGTGGGTCCAGGAGGGTTTGGGAGGCCGTACGGCCATGATTTGGGCCACGCAGTCTCCTAGGATCTGCACCTGCTGTTTAGCAGGCATGGGAGGCTCCAGCCTCCCCAACCCAGCATCAGATGTGGCACTGGCCGGCTGGCCTTGCCAATCTGGCGCTGGGTAGGATTGGGCCCATAGTTGTATCAGTACAGATTGATTATCTCTTATCTAGGCTATTTGGGACGGGAAGCCGTCTGGATTTCAGATTTGTCTGGATTTGGGTAGAATTGCATAAATAAATTGAGAAATGCTTCCTCTTGCTCTTTTCACTGTTACCGGTTTGGGTGTCTCGTGTCTTCTTCCATTCCCAGCTCTGCGGTGTGTGCCTATACAGACGTGGTTGAGAAATGTCAAGGAATATCTCACAGAGTGTAGACAATGTCCAGGTACAAATGACGTATTTTAAGTCTACAAGGGTGCAGGCAAGAGTAGTGGGCAGAGTGTATTTCCAGATTTATGGTGGGACCAGGGAGCTTTTTCCATTAGGAAAATTAGCCAGGGAAAGGGTAAGGTGAGAGATGGAATAACGATCAGCACCTAGAAGATGTTCTGTGGGCAGCCGTCAATGCAAGCTGTCAGAGAGTCCCTAATTCAATGGGATTCTATGGAAATGAGGGTGTTTTACATTTTGTGCGTGTCAAGCAAGCTGGCATTAGAACTGTCAAGTCAGGGAAGTGCAGTGATAAGATGCGTCTCTTGATGTAATGTGTTGTGCTGGCAGTAATCCTACATTCAAGCCCGTTTAGGTGTGAAGAATTCTTGGCCTTCTAACTCCTCTGTGTCAAGACGCTGTTAATAAATAGTTGCGGTGTGATGACTGTTATTGGCTGCGTTTTTTTCTTCTGTTCCTGTCTCTTGTTTCTTGCCAACTGTTTCAGAAAGTACAAAGACATTTCCCAGCCATGAAATTAGTCGGTTTTGTTGACATATTTTCTGTGTCAGGAATCGTGTCTGTGTAACAGAATGGTGTGAGGAGAAACTTCAGAGCCACTTCTTTGCTGATGTAGTCAGAGGGAGACATTTGCAGGAGGACTGCATGCATGATTTGCACAAGGGGGACTAGAAAACGGAGGGTTTCTGGATATGCTCAGATGAGATGCTGTGGGCTACGATCAGCTGCCTCCATGGTGAGTGAGCTGCAACTACTTATGTAGTTACACTAAAATTGTAAACTAAAATTGAGTGTTGAGAGAGTGAGAATGGATAAAAGGAAATACATGCTTACCTAGCGGGTAATTAATCTGTGGAACTCCTCGCCACAGGAGTTCTGGCCTAGATGCCTTTAAAAGGGGATTGGACAGATTTCTGGAGGAAAGGTCCATTGTAGGCTATAGGCCATGATGGGTTGTACAACCTCCTTAGCATTAGTAGTAGGCTATCGCAGAATGCCAGGTGTAAGGGAGTGGCAACAGGATGCAGGCATCTTGTTGCCCTGTTTCCTGTGTCCTGAAGCACCTGGTGGGCCACTGTGAGATCCAGGAAGCTGAACTAGATGGGCCTTTGGCCTGATCCAGTAGGGCTCTTCTTATGTTCTTACATTGTGTCAAAAAGGTCTTATGGTTGGGGTGAATTTTGGCACTTAGTGTCCTCATGTTTACTTGATTCTGATCCTGTTAATTCTTGATGCAGTTTTCCTTCTTTTTCTTTACCCTCACAGTCCTCACCCTTATTTTGCTTCTACTGCCATTTTATCCTTCTGCCAATGGCAAGCCACATGAATTAGAACAGTGGGCTCCAGACTCCATCCCACAGGCTGGATTAGGCACCTGTCTGCACCTTCCCTCAGGTGATGGCATCTGGCCTAGATGCCTTTAAAAAGGGGACTGGGCAGATTTCTGGAGGAAAAGTCCATCATGGGCTATAGGCCATGATGGGTTGGGCAAACTCCTTACATTAACAGTAGGCTACTTCAGAATGCCAGATGCAAGGGAGTGGCAACAGGATGCAGGCATCTTGTTGTCTCGTGTGCTGCCTGAGGCATCTGGTGGGCCACTGTGAGATACAGGAAGCTGGACTACATGGGCCTTTGGCCTGATCCAGTGGGGCTCTTCTTATGTTCTTAGGTGAAAGGCATTCACCCTTCTGCGGGAGCAGATCCATCAAGCCCCCAAGAGTCACCATGGCCAGCCGCTTCTGGGTCCTGTCGCCTCAGCATGCGTTGCGCCCAGAGTTCCAAGCATAGTCTTCTCATTGTCTTCTTGGATTTATGCCACAGAGATAGTTGGTAAAGATCCAAGGAGACCCATTGGGGAAGCAGAGGCTTACTCCAAGGGAACGGAAGCAATGTTCCTGTCCCTTCAGGGGACCTCCATGGCTGCTCCTCCAGTGCAGGACGCAACGTGCACTTCATTGACACAGCCTCATCCGTGTTGGGGGTTTTCCAAGCCGAATCCTGAGCTCTGTGGCGCCAGCATTAGGTGTGTAACTCTGGCTCTGGGTGTTGCAAATGTGTCATGAAGTACGTTTATGGCTCCTGGAAAGCAGGGAGCACTGGCACTGGGGCAGTGCCTGTTGGTGCTGAGCCCAGGCCAGACCCAGGGACACTGTGGAGTTCAGAAGTGCGGCTTTTGCCAGGCCTGATAAAAGAGTCCAGACCCGAGATACTCTTTCAGCTCTGGGAACAACAGCTGTGGCCTGGGGCCAGCCATTAGTTACACCTGTGTGTTGGCCTCTGAGCAGTGAGGACGTGCCAGACAGCACGTTCTCTATGGCGACCCCAGGCTGGGCTCTGACTGGTGGTGTGGAACGCAAGAGGTACATAAGGAAGGGCATCGCCCCATATCAGCGTGGGTTATATGGAAGGAGGGGGAAATGCGGTCTGACTGTGTCACCATTTGCTGTGTACAAGATCTGTCTGCTGCATCCTGCTATCTGACTGATGCTCTGGTATGTGACCTTGCCTTGGCTCTGACTATGGAGAACTTCAATACATTCTTACCTTGGCAATGCTTTGTGTCTGTGACTCCTTCGCCTCAGTGCCAGAATGCCGATCCGTGCACCGCTAGGGAGCCGCTTCCTCTGCTAACAAAGCCGGGCCTTCTGTTCCAGAGCCCCGGCAACTGAGGTGCCTCCCAGTCCCAGTATGGCAACTGGGGCGCATGCTGTGACAGCTTTTCGGGGCAGAGAGCAGGTAGGGGGCAGGACTGGGTGGGGGGAGGGGAAGATTGGGCCTCGGAGGGGTGGAGACACTGGCAGCCTCTGCCACTGTATCCTCCTGGGCAGGGTAGCTGGACACTGGCCTCCTCAACCCTGCCCTTCCTCAAGAGCACGAGCTGAGCCAAGGAAATCCAAAACAGCTGGCCCCTTTAAGGGGAGTGGTTGAAGCAGTGACAGCAGCAACAGCCTCACAGGGATTGCGCTGCCGCCGCCGCCACAAAGAGCTCTGTTAAGGTACCTGTGTGTGTGTGGGGGGGGGCAGTGTGGCCACCCTGAGGAGGTGGGGCAGCAATCCCTCTGCGGATCCCACCCCGCTGCCCTAAACAGCTACCTGCAGCAATCTGACCCATGTCTGGGCTTGCGCAAACCTTGAAGCGAGTGAGATCATCACAGAGAAACTACTTGGGGCAGCAGCGCGGCCTGCAGAGGGAATTGCCGCCAGTGGTGGATCTAGGGGATGCAAAGCGTGGCACGAGCCATGGGCGCCATCTTGGGTGTGGGCGCCGTTAGCATGGCACCTGCCATGCCCCCACAACTCCCAAGGCCCTACACTGCATTCTCCTAAGCTCCTGCTGGCCTTAAAGAGACGGTTGGAGCGAGGCACCCCCTCCTGCTTCTTAGAGGGGGGTGCTGCATGGTGCCACGTCATGTGATGTCATGACGTTGCGTGCCCCATGGGGTGCACTTTCATTGGGCGCCATTTTGACTAGGTCCACCCCTGATTGCCCCCCCCCTGCCCCCTCTGGATGGCCATGCCACCCCCAGGTACCTTAACAGAGCTCTTTGTGGCAGCAGCAGTGCGATTATTGTGAGGCTGTCCCTGCTGTCACTGCCCTCCCTCGCAAGGACTTACAGGGTTCCCGACCTTCACGTAACCACTGGTCTCCAATACGGAAACAAATGCTCTCTCACCCCGGAGTGATGAATCTCATCCCTCTCATCAAGAACGAGCATAGGTTTTGTAAACAGAGCTTTCCCTCTGTTCTGCAGCCACAACAACAATTGTGCCCTGAAGCAAGATTTGTTTGAGATTATGTTTAGGACACTCATTACAGCTTCCCCCTAGGACAGTGATGCCGAACCTATGACATGCGTGCCAAAAGTGACATGCCATAGTGTTCGGGGTGACACACCAGCATTCACCAACACCGGACGAAAATGAGTTTTTCCTACTCATTTTTATGTTTGTAATTATTTCATGCCTCCTTATATAACACATAGTACCAAAAATGATTGGACTGTATTTTTTTGTTTAAATAAATGAATACAAAGGATAGTTTCTCTTTTGTTTGGGAGGAGGGATTGACACGCCAACGGAGTCAGGCTAAACGTTTTCCGAAGTTTTGACACACCAAGCCCAAAAGGTTCGTCATCACTGCCCTGGGAGCTAAGAGATTTGAGCGGGATTTTCATTGGAACTATGACAAGGGGATAACATTCCTCTTATGCGATGGTCTCAGTTTGGATCAGGATTTCTGCAGCTGGTACACATGCGCGTGCACACACACACATGCACGCACACACACATACACGCATGCGCGCGCGCGTGCACACACACACACACACACACAGAGAGAGAGAGAGAGAGAAGATATGTTTAAGGCAACAAGCAGTTTAGACCTTGAGATCATGTATTGGAAAAGGCAGGTGATACCCCGAGGAGCTAGGGAATGGTATCAGCAGTGGCCCCTTGTCCCAGATTACCCAGGAAGAACGGGGTTAATCCCAGAGCTCCTGCAGCAGGAACACAGCTGCAGGCTGTGTTAGAGAGGTGCAGATGGGTGTGGCTGATGGCCGATTGGCCTGCCTCAGTATAAAGTTGGAGGCAGGAGCTGCAGTAAGTTAGCGCCAGGTAGGTGCAGGACTGGGTAGGAAGGAAGGAAAGAAAGTGGCAGTGGACTGACTGACTGACTGACTGACTGACGGATTGCTGGATGGATTGACTGAAGGACTGTTAAAGGACTGGATAAAGTAAGGTTACTTAACCCTGCTAACTGGGCAAGAGGCACTTTTTCAAGTGGTGTCCTCTTATATTTAGCAGGGGGAGAGCAATTGTCCCTCTTCACCCCAGCACAGTGTCTTTCTCGTGGCTGTTGCTGGTGGTGTTCTCCATTCCTTTAGATTGTGAGCCCTTTTGGGACAGGGAGCCATTTAACTTTAATGTTACTATTTGCCTGTAAACCGCTTTGTGAACTTTATGTTGAAAAGCGGTATATAAATACTAGTGATTGATTGATTGATTGAAGGTTATTGTAGGGAATAACTGTGGAGAATTGTTGCATGGCTGCCATGCCTCTGGAGCCACCAACTGGAGACGGCAGTTGTGGCTTAGGTAAGCTGACTGCCTATTGTTTGCTGGTGGGGTTTTGTGGCGCCAAATTAGACTTGGGGTATCCTGAGCTAAGCCGGTGATGAGGGCAGTCTGGAGGAGGCTGGCCAGCCGGTGATTCCATGCAAAGCTGCTGGAAGAGAGGAGGCCCAGTGGGTGACTGAACCCCCTCCCCCTTGCCTATCTCTGAGGCTGCTCTGGAGGGGAAACTAGTTAGCCTAGTGTGGGCTTTGGGGCCCTTGGGGAGGCCCAGCAGGGAATTTGGCATAACAGATCATGACCTCTGATTTTCAGAAGTGGAACATAAATACAGGAAGTCGATCCATCGATCAATGGTCGCAGACTGCCCACAGGCAAAGCAAGCTGCAGGCAGCCAGGGTGAAGAACGGGAACAAAACGGCAGCAGCTGGAGGAGCAAAAGGGCAGCAGACGGCATCCGCACAATGCAAGTGTTCGGCAAGCTGAGTATTTATTTGCTAGTTTGCTCAGCTACATTGAATGCCCAACTTTCAAAAACAAATATTGAAATTAGAGAATACCTGGCACAGCCCCAATCTAAATAACCGAGACTGTGCACATGCTGCTCCTGTTGATTGCTGCTCGAAAGATGGTTCTTTCGCTGGAATGAGCTGGTGGAAGTGCTCTTCCCATAGATGCAGCATGAAAGATGCACTTTTTCCATGATGGAGTACCCACCTTCCCCAAATGTGGAATATAGGCCAGGTTTGCCCAGCTTGTAATGCCCTTGAAGGGCGATGCAACCCAATTCACCTTCCACGTATATATTGAACCAGGGCCGGCTCTAGCAGCGGCGGGGCCCAATGTAAGACATTCCTGTGGGACCCCCAACCCTCCCTGCGGGGCCCCCACTCACCAAGAAGAGCTCTGTTTGTGCCACGTGCCAAGCATGGCATGTGGAAGGGGTTGGTGGTGATATCACAACATCATTGCCAACTGCTTCCAGGTGGCCCATCTTGGGCTGTGCAGAGGCAGAGGCAGGTGGGAGAGACCAAGGTCAAGCTGCTCTGCTCGCCCCACTGACTTACAGCCCATCGAGATCCCAGCTGGAGCCACAGGCAATATGCTCACCCTGCTAGTGCGGGGCCCCCCTGAAGCGCGGGGCCCGATGTGACGACATTGGTCACATTGGCTTAAAGCCAGCCCTGTATGAATTCCCCAGCTGGAGTGTTTTGCAAACCGAATCCAGATCACCAAGATTGCTCCTTCTTGCAAGGGCTCTTTTTCATTCTTTGGCAGTCAAACCCTTTGTGAACAGCCAGTGTTCCAAGGGTTTGACCTTTTGTAGGCACATTTCGAGCCGTGGTGAGGGATTGCAGGAGGGTTGAGCTTTTGCAGGTGTTCACTTGGTGGGAAAGTGCACAAAACCTCGACTCCATTTCAGACCAGAATGCTTGTTTACTGCTACTTGTTTCGCCCTTTGCAGCAATCCAAGAGCACCCTCAGGCCGATGCATGTTGCTTGCAGTTGGCCCAGTGTGGTTGCAAACGTGCTGTAAGGAGCATCTGTGGTGCAGACAAAGGCTCTGGGCTGAAGCAGGCAGCAGTGCCGGCCCAGAAACGATGACACAGGGCCCGGGGAAACAGTTCCAGCACTGGCCGAGTTTGGGCTTGAAGTGGGTGGGAGGGATCAGGGTGGAGGGACAGCGGAGAGTGGGTGGGCCTGTGGGCAGCAGGCCTGGGTGGGGGGCTGACCTGGAGATAAGAGTGGAGCATGGATCCAGCTTTTAGGCCAGATCTTAACCCCCATCCTCAGTCAGGGTGTATCCAGTGGTGTCATTCAAATGATTTAGGAACAGGAACTCACTTTTGATTGGCACTTGTCGGGAAACCGGAACCAGCCACGGAGCCCGTTAGGATCCAGAACGCCTGTTCTGGTCCGTTCCCCCTGAATGACATCACTGCCTTCGCCCCCCTAGGAATCCGGAGTCGCTCCCTTTAACCCTCTGAATGCCGGCCAACCAAGAAGAAAAGCTCTTTGCAGAGGAATTAGGAGGTGGGAGGAGGGAGAGTGAAGTGGGCGGAGTCAGCCCTAATTTTAACTAGTGGAACTGAGTTCCCCCGCGTTCCCCCTGCATGACATCACTGGGTGTATCCAATCAGGTTGCTTGGATTTATGTCAGGTATTGCGCTAGCACAGATCCTACCAGACCCACAGGGCTGACTGGGGTCTACCCTGGGGTATTTGAAAAAATATTCCCTTCCCTGGAGGTGAGCTCCAGATGCTGCTAACCTGCGTAGTATGCAGCACAGGCCGGCCAGCCTGCTTGATCCAACACAGGTTAGGATTAGGCTCTAAATATTTTGGGAACATGATTCCTAAAGAGCCACACCCTTCCTTATGAGCCTACCCAGATGCAACAGTCATTAGGGAAGGCGCTACTTTGTGTCTTGTTCCCAACAAGATATGTAGGTATGTAGGCAGCGATGGGATTTACAAACGACCTGAGGGAATGCTGGGCGGGATTTAGGCGGGACATCCGGGTGATTGGCAGCACGTCCGTGGCGATCCGCAGCTGCCCTGGCCTTGGGGGGGCTCCTGCTCGCTGCGGAGGACAGGTGAGGGTCGTGCCGGGTGCCTGGGCGAGCAGCAGTGGGGCGCGCTAACCGGGGGCAGCCCCCTCCCCCCGAGGCCAGGACAGCTGCAGAACGCTGCGGACAGGCAGCCAATCACGCGGAAGCCCCACGGAAGTCCCGCCCAGCATTCCCCCAGGTTGTTTGTAGATCCCATCGCTATACGTAGGTACCTGTGATATTCAGGTGAATTCCTCACTCCCTACTTTTGGCCAAAAAGTGAATAATTGCTCTTCCAACAAGCTTTATGTTGGCACCTGTTAGGCAATTTTGTTGTTTATGGGATTTTGCTGATGCTGCTTACATTGTTTATTAATAGCCATTTTCTACTGGCGCACCAGTTGTTAATACAGGGATTAAAAAAACAAACGAACAAGCGCCTCCACCTAAAGTTCTGAAATTTGCACTGAAAACAGTGTAGGGATACACTGTTTAAGGATACAATAGTGTAAGGATACACTATTCAAAGTACTGTTTTTTTGACTGTCTACCCATGTAGACATGGATGTGATAGGGATGTGATCGGGGACGTGGGGTTAAACTGCTATTGCTAAACTTGCTGACTGGAAGGTTGGCAGTTCAAGACCATGCGACAGAGTGAGTTCCTGTCGCTTGTCCCAGCTCCTGCCAACCTAGCAGTTCGAAAGCACATAAAAATGTAACTAGATAAACAGGTACCACTTCGGTGGGAAGGTAACGGCCTTTGGTGAATAGTCATGCCGGCCACATGACCACAGAAACTTGTCCTTGGACAAATGCCGGCTTTACAGGCTTAGAAACAGAGACGAGCACCGCCCCCTAGAGTTGGTCACAACTAGACCATTCGGTCGTGGGGAAACCTTTATCTTACCCATGTGATCATGTAACAAAAGGAGGCAGAAGATTCTGTTTTGGAGAGGTTCTGGCACTGTAGTTTTGTTCATTCAACCCCTTACCCCTACCACAAACTAATTAATTAAAAGATTTTTACCCTGCCTTTCCTGTGCCAGGGAAGACCCACAAGGCGGCTCACAGTTATTGGGAAAATAGCCCTGATCAGGGCTTCAGGTCTATCAGTGCAACCTCTTTACTCTAGAGTTAGGCTACCTCAGAGTGCCAGATGCAGGGGAGTGGCAATGAGATGCACGTATCTAGTTGTCTTGTGTATTCCCTGAGGCATCTGGTGGGCTGCTGCCAGATGCAGGATGTTGGACTAGATGGGCCTTTGGCCTGATCCAGTGGGGCTCTTGTTAGGTTCTTATGAGGCACCTGGTGGGCCACTGTGTGATACAGGAAGCTGGACTAGATGGGCCTATGGCCTGATCCAGCGGGGCTCTTCTTATGTTCTTTTGACATTCTGGTAGTGCAGTGGTACCGGGTCACCATTATGGAAATGTGAAAGCTGGGCCACCGTTGTGTGCTTCAAGGCTGTTGCCACAAATAAGCTGTGGTGCAACACTCACAGAGGCAATTCCAAAGGTCAGTTGGCACCAGTCAGTTGGTGGCAGGTGCAGGTCATGACATGCCTGGGGTGTTTTGGGGAAGTATCGGGGTAGGGCAGGGGTGGACAGTGGCGTTCCTACAGGAGGAGCAAAACGCTCAATTTTGCTTGAGCTCCTGTGTAGCATGACTCCACCCCCTCACCTCCATAGCCATTCATGGCTCAGAGGGCAAAGCTTCCGGGCCAGTTCTCCAAGCCACAAATGGCTATGGAGGTGAGAGGCCGCTTTACACAGGAGCTCAGGCTCCTGCAAAACTGAGCATTTTGACCCTTCCTTGTAGGAACACCATTGGGGGTGGGTAGGGGCAAGGAGGGGGTGGATCGCTGCCGCAGTGACTTCCTCTCCCCTCTTTCAAACCACTCTCTGCCCCTTTTCGTTCATCAGACCTATGCCAGCAAAACTGCTGGGATCTACCCGAGCCGATCCAGCGGTCATCAGGCAGCCTACTGCATTACCCCTTGCACCACTGGACGTAGCATATGCTCCGTCAGCACAGCTTCCTTGGATGGAATGAATGAAGCTCCATCTTATGCAGGGGCCCACTTGGACCTGTGGTAGTGAAACTGGTGGTGCAGGTCAGTGTGCACCATGCCATGGGTTTGGGTCCGGGAAGGCGCTAGAATTTAGAAGTTGCTGCCGAACCTCCCCTCTTCCCCAATCCAAGCTGCCCTTCCCTAGCCTCCATTGCCACCCTGTTTCACCCCCCCTCACTCCATTGCAGTCGCGGATCCAGCTGAGACTCTGCCCTGGGGCAAGGTCCGAAGAGCACCACTTCCTGCACTGGCCCCCACTCCCTGCGCTGCCCCCCACCCTGCCTCCTGCCACGCCAGGCTCCATTTTGGAGGCAGGCGGAAGGGCCAGACTATGCTCCCACCACTCCCCTCTGCAAGAGGTAAGTCAACTGCTTTGAGCATCTTCCATCTAATGCTGGACAGGTGAGACAGGACTGGGATTCTGTTGGTGTGCTGCCTGGCACTGCTTCACAGTTGCCTCTGTGCCCGAGGTGGCCAGGGTGATTTTAGGCATGGCCAGTTATTGGTTCTGGAGGACTTCAATGATCACATTCAAACCGCTGGTTCACCAGCAACTCAGAATTCACAGCCACCGTGGCAACTATGGACATTTCTCAGGTTAATTTATGTGCACAAGGTAGATCTGGTGTTTATTACTAGGCAGGTGAATGATGATCTGGATGTGGAGAATATTAAGATCCCCCTTTTGTGATGGGCAGATTTATTTCTGGTAGGGCTTAGGCTTATCTTGAGGAGTCCTCTGCAACTGCCCCAGCACATGCCTCCATGCTCCAAGTGCATCAACATATGTGTGTGTGGGGGGGGGGGAGGAGATTTGATTAGGATGTGGTGTCAGTCAATTGTTCCAGATCTAATTTCCTATTTTTGTATGCATTTTGTATACAGTTTTTTTTATTATTATTTTGTGCATGTGTGGCTGGCTGACGGTTTAAATCCCCCCTTTTTTAGTGCTTTTCCTCCTCCGCATTATCAGTGCACTAGCGCACACTGATAAGATGCTGCAAAAAAAACAAACATTGATGTCATTGTAAATGTGACTGTTCCAAGATTGTTTTGGCACAATGTTCACTAATACTTAGGTCATGCATACATCCGTAAAACACCACACAAAAAGAATCGTGATGCTGCTGAATGCTGAATATTAGGGTGTTTTTAATCACAAAAGGCACAAAAGGCAGACAGGAAATGAATTAAATGTAAAGAACTAAAAGCTGCAGTAAATTGAATAGGATAATTTTTTTTAATTTTTTTTTTAAATTCTAAGTTAAATCAGGATTAAGGAGGAATGGAATTCAGGGTAGAGCAAATCCTCTGAACAATAAAGAAACTTATTATTAATAATAATAAAATTTTTACCCCGCCGTTCTGCCCCATAGTGGGACACCCAAGTGGGACACGCTTACAATATTGAAATTATGAATAAAATCAGATAAGCAATAAAAAGATACAAAAAAAATTAAAACAGTAACTTTAAAACCATTACAAAATTTAAAACTAAAACTTTAACATGGAAATGGGGAAATTCTGATGACGAAGATATCCTCTTTCTCTGTCACAGTTGTCCCTGCTTAGGAATAAACATTTATAACAGTAGTATTTCTGATATTGGGAAGGAGTGACGAATTTCAGAAGCAATGCAAACAGGCATGGTTGCTTTAAGATATTTTTTCGCGCTTGCTTCGCGATAACTAGGACTGGAGTAAAATCTTTTGTGTGCGTTTTAATCTTTCCTTGCATTGGCATGAAATCATGGTGTTTTTCAAGATGCTGTCTAAGCATTTTGCATTCTTGGCACCAACATGTATTCTGAGTGCCCTACCTCCTCATAGGGATCATGTGAAAATGGAAATCTTGCGTTCACCAGACACATGCGCTGCAGGAAGGAATTAATAAATCAAAGGTGCTGCTTGGGAAATTAACATATTTTTCTGTCTTTGCATCTTCTTACGACCAGTTTGTCTGTGCGTTGTCATAAGGCTCTGAAGCAGTGGTGTCATTCAAATGATTTAGGAACAGGAACTCACTTTTGATTGGCACTTGTCGGGAAACCGGAACCAGCCACGGAGCCCGTTAGGATTCCCGTTCTGGTCCGTTCCCCCGAATGACATCACTGCCTTCGTCCCCTAGGACTCCGGAGTCATTCCCTTTAACCCTCTGAGTGCCGGCCAGCCAAGAAGAAAAGCTCTTTGCAGAGGAATTGGGAGGGGGGAGGAGGGAGAGTGAAGTGGGCGGAGCCAGCCCTAATTTTAACTAGTGGAACTGAGTTCCCCCGCATTCCCCCTGCATAACATCACTGCTCTGAAGGCATTTAGTACTGTATTGACCGGCTGCTTTGAAAGGGATGTTCCTTCTCCAAGCCCACACTGACCCCTTGACATGCTTTTGCAAGTCAATCCGAAAGAGCATTAAACATATTCTCTCCAAGGCTGCCCTCTGCATCACACAATCAATATTCTTTAATTAAAGGATGATACTATTGATTCTAATTAAGCAAAATTGCCTGCCTCATTCATTTACAGTTCATATGTGTTCCAAGGGACAGGAAGATTTAGTGCGATGACTTCAGTGCCACATAGGTGGAGCGGCATGTCTGACTTAAAAAATGCTCTCTCCGACATTCAACCTGGGATATGCCATTTCTCCTGTGAAAGATGGATTCTTGATTGTGTATAAACATAATCGAAAGAAGAATAAATTATGGAAGTGGTTGGCCTGAATGTGCAAACCTAGGATTTTGGAGAAAACATCAGAATTTTTAAAATGTAGGTCTCATTACAGTGGGAACCTAGGCGCATTAATGCCCCTTGTTAAAATACATCTTGGAAGCAATATTTTTCACTCTAAATAACATGTCACGACATTTTTTTTTCCTGTTAATGGGAGCTGCTGGTGTTCAAAACATTGAGGCTTATGAGCATATCCATCAATTTATTTGAAGACAAGAATCTTGGTTATATTGAAACATTAATCCATAATGTATAATACAATCTGCACTTGGAAATCATTTTTCCACTGGCTTTCTTGCGAATGTTAAACTGCAGGTAATGGGGGATTAATGGCCTTTAAAATCTTCAAAAGGCTGCATATTAATTTGTATCTGATGTTGATTTTTCAAAACAGCCACACAGGGAAGGATTTCTCTATTAACCCCTGAGCTGATTGCACCCTGAGCATGGCGTGCTTAATTATTTCCATTTTAAATGAAGAGGCATCGCATTGTAATGAGCAAACCATGGCGCAGACTTCAAACACACCTATTTCCAAAAGGCAGCGTGCAGGAGTGCACTTAAAAAGATGCGCAGAAGTGAAACCCTGGTTGGAATTCCTCCCTATGGAGTGATTCATATACTTACCAGTTCCGAGATCTAACAGCCCAATCCTGTGCCTTCCTATTCAGAAATAAGTCCCACTGGGATCTACACTCACATAAATGTGTAGAACATAAGGGCTCAGTCCTGACCCCGATATTCTTATACTGTCAGCTCCAAGTGTCATTAACATGCTGTCTATGGCACCCATGGAATAGGGAGTGCCATAAGAACATAAGAACACAAGAAGAGCCCCATTGGATCAGGCCAAAGGCCCATCTAGTCCAGCTTCCTGTATCTCACAGTGGTCCACCAGATGCCTCAGGGAGCACACAAGACAACAAGATGCCTGCATCCTGTTGCCACTCCCTTGCACCTGGCATTCTGAGGTAAATTTCTGAGATAAAATTCTGAGGTAAATAAAACAGAATTTGCTATCCTGTCTGTGGGGAGGGAGCTATAATAACTTGCCACCCAATCTGGGCCTTAAGATTCAGGTCCAGCTGGATCAGGCCAAGGCCCATCTAGTCCAGCTTCCTGCATCTCACAGTGGTCCACCAGATGCCTCAGGGAGCACATAAGACAACAAGATGCCTGCATCCTGTTGCCACTCCCTTGCACCTGGCATTCTGAAGTAGCCTACTATTAATTTAAGGAGGTTGCACCACCAATCATGGTCTATAACCCACAATGGACTTTTCCTCCTGAAATCCATCGAGTCCCCATTTAAAGGTATCTAGGCCAGATGCCATCACCACCTCCTGTGGCAAGGAGTTCCATAGCTTAATTACCCACTGGGTAAAAAAAAAAATTTTCCAGTGCCAGTGCATGACCAGCACCAGTCAGTGCTGGGCTCACGCTGGAAGGACAACTAACGGTGTCCCCGCATCGCTGGTTGGCAGTAAAAATTCTTGGGGCGGCGGAGGCAGGGAGTGGGCAGAACAAGGAGGGGGAGGACAAAGGGAGGGGATGATTGGGCCATGAAGTTGGTGGGGATGGTAGCAGTCTGTGCCACAGGATCCTAACCCCCTCCCAAGCTGGGCATCCCAACACGGGTCTTCTTGGCCCTGTGCCCACTCACACGGAGACTCACTGGCGCCACGACAAATGCTCCCTTATCCTGAGGAGACCCCAGTGGTAGCAGCCTCAGGATCCAACGGTTGCATTTTGGCACTGCTAGAGTTCTGGGCACCACCGGCTTCAGGATTGGGCTGCCCTTTGTGTAATGGAGAAGCAGACATGGACCCTTCTCTGCACCCTGATCGTCAGTGTGGGGAATAGGTGCTTTTTATGGAGGCCCACACCCTTTCAGGGCAGGAAAGGCACAAACAATTCAGGTCCCCATGTGACTTAGTGCATTCATGGACACAGAGGCAGATCTAAGGGAGGGCAAAGCTCTAAGTTTTGCAAGAAGCCTTACCTTGCAGTGGAAATCACTCCTCCCCTGCACCGTTTTAGCCAATCCTCACAGGGAACAGCAACATCTTGGCGTTGCCTACTGGCTACAGCAGCAAGGGAGAGGAGGGATTTACATGACAGGGTAAGGCTCCTTGCAAAACTTAGAGCTCTGCCCTCCCTGTAGATCCGCCTCTGCATGGACAAGTAAACCAGGCAAGACCCAAAGCAACAGCCAGAGAAAGGGAAGCTTAGGGCGCAATCCTAACCTGTGTTGGAATAGACAGGCAGGTTGGGAGGCTGCTGGAGCCTTCACGGGGCAAGGAGACATTTGTCTCCTTACCCCAGAGTAAGCGCTAACCAGCCCTATGGGGTTACTCAGGCCTGTACCCACTGTGCAAGTCCGAGCAGGTACAAGCCAGAGTGGCCTGAATGGGGGCCACCCAGCATGGGGATCGGGGTTTGGATCGGCCATAACTGCTGCTCCCCCCCTCCCAGGGCACCCTTGTTGAGGGACCGCCCTCCCCTGCGCTCCCTCTGCTCTATTCCGCCCCCTCCAGCCTTTCCCCCTGCCCAGAAAAGCCCCTGCACTGGCAGAGCTTAGCTGTTGCGGAGGCAGCTTACCTGCGCCCATCTTCGGCCCAGCAGGGCAGATGCTGCTGCCAGCACTGGCCCAGAGCCCCTTGTGCTAGTGTGAGAGTGTCTTAACGGAACTTTCGCAACAGCGTTGGGCTGATCCAGTGCGCATGTGTTGGCCTTACAGGCCTTTAGGGTTGAGCCGCCCAGCAGTGTCCTTCAACCAGAAGCAGGTCAATGAAACCTGAAGCTTCACTGGAGTTAGTGACAGAGATGGGACATTCTGGTCAGGTGACCAAAGGATGACACTGGTGCTGCCTCCTAGGTGGTACCTTTGAATCCCAGAGCACGGTGGCCCAGAAACAGAGCAGGGGTGGTGGAGCCGGTAGCACAGCTCCTGTGATTATTATTGCGGGCACTGCAGCATGCCATGTAAGTGGCCTCTCCCACTTGCTGCCAGAGCCATTCAGGGCAGCGATTGCATTGCCATCACTCTCTAGAATGGCTCTGACAGCAAGTGGGAGGGGCTGCTTTCATGGCATGGAATGTTGCGGTGCCTGCAATACTTACCATGCCTCTTCTGTAGTTATACTACTGGGGGTGCAGTCCTAACCTGGAGTTAGGCTGGCACAAGTGACTTCTGCGGGCCCAGAAGTGTTGCAGATGCTCTGTAAAGGGCATTTGGACCACTCTCGGAGACAGGAAGGCTGGCACACGGACATGTGCCAGCCTCCCTGACTCTGAGGGTGCAATCCTAACCCGGAGGTAGGCCGGCGCAGTTAGGCCAGCAGAGTTTGACCAGCACTAGGGCCACCATAAAGCGTGTTTGGACCATTCTCGGAGTCAGGGGGGATGGAGCACGTCTGTGTGCTGGCCTCTGTGACTCCGAGAGTGGTCCAAACATACTTTACGGTGTCCCTTGTGCCGGCCAAACTGGGCTGGCCTAACTGTGCCGGCCTAACTCCAAGTTAGGATTGCGTCCTGAGACTGGTCCAAATGTGCTTTACGGTGCTTTTGCAACACTCCTGGGTCAGCACAAGTCACTTACGCCAGCCGAACTCCAGGTTAGGATTGTGCCTGGGGTGGTGCAGGTATTCCTAGAGCCCTGGCTTGAGACCTTCCACTCGGTGGCACCCTCGAGCGCCTTCTCCTTTCAAATGGGCTTGGGCAGGGGCATTTCCAGGCAGACTGTGGTCCATCTCAGGATCAGCTTTCCTTATCCTCTGTGCAAAACGGAGGCAGCCGCCTGACACGGCCTCCTGCTTGGGCAGCCTTGTTCGGCCTGCAATCGAAAGTAGCGACTTTTAATACCTTTTTTTCCCATTTTTCCACCTCCCTGCCTTGTCCACTGCCAGCCTTTGTGTCTGCGGCACGCTGCAACCATTTAGCTGATTACGGAGATGAAAGGAGAAGTGCAGCGGTGAATTTCAGTCGCTCATTGATCTTGCTGGGAATTAGTAAAAAAAAAAAAAATAGGAAAAAAGCAGGGGAAAGAAATCAATCGGAGAGCCTCGGCCACAGGCCAGAAACACAGATTTAAGCAATGCCGACTTCACGGCATGAGGGGGCCTGTTGAAAGGGCACCATTGATACCTGATATTATAGAAGGTAATAGGTATTGTGGAGAAGCAGTTATAATATTGACAGAAACACACATGGGTCTAGGTAAGAAAAACCCCAGAGAAAGACGTTCACGGAAAGCCAAGGGAGGAAAGACAAGAGCCATAAATGGCTCCGAAAAAAATATTTCCCAGGTTGTGTGACTGTATTTTTGTAGCTGAACGGCACTGTCGTTACAGCCAATTGATTACTGATCCGGTCTGATGATAATGAGGCTCCCGGCCTGCAAGAAAGATACGGAGCGCAACTCATTTGGGGCAAATTGCAAAATTTTTGGCTACTGGGAGCCAAATCACAGTAAATAGAACAGCCGCGATGTTGCAGTTGTCCACCCAGGCAGAATGAATGAAATGTGAGATGTTAAGACAGACTTAGCATCAGGTCTTTTTATTTCACTGCCCTATGGAATAATGAGCCCCACTCTGAACAGGGGAGAAAGCAACATGGGGAGGAGGATCAGCAATGAAGCCACAGACTCTGCCCTGACGATTGTGCATTGATGGACTCATTCAGCAAGCACTAGATGCATAGGCTTCCTTTGGGATGGCTTGAACATTACTTTCTCTGATCCTAGTAGCACCAATGGACCAATGCTTGCCACTTGCGTCGGCCCTACGGCACTAGTGCCAGCGCGGCGTACCCCTGCATCGGTGCTAGTGCCATTGGTCCAACGCTAGCAGTAGTGTTGGGCCAACGTCACCAGCCGACGGCTACCCTACTGTCATGAAATTGTGATTTCATGGGAACCTTGTAAGTTTGAAGGGAATTACTCATGTGTAAATGCCTCAGGTGGGGGTGGTTAGTTTATTGAGCTAGAGATAAAAGCCTCAAGGAACAGAACTCTCTGCTCGGCTCTCAGGGAAGGTTAACTCCACTGGTTGTTGTGGAGGCTAAGTGTAGTTAGTGAGGCAAAGCTCTTATAGGTATTCTTTTTCTTTCTGTCTTTCCTGGGTCCTGCTCAGCCAAGTTAAGTAGAGGGGCTGATTATTGTTATTTTAAGTATTCAGGTTTTATTACGGAGTCTCTGTAGTTTTATTTGTAAATTTTAATGTATATGAATAAAGTTGGATTTTTTTTAATTTTATTTGGCTTTTTTTAAAGGGGTTTTTGCCCAGGAGCTCCCCTTTCTTTTACTAAGTCTGGGCTGGTGGCAGCAGTAGCTACCCCAAGGGAGGGGAGTTGCACCCCCCCCATCATAACACCTACGAATTCGGCTGGCGCAAAAGCAGACCTGGGCGGAGGGTGGGCAGGCAGAACTGGGTGGGGGTGTGCGGCCAGGAGGCTTGCTGGCCTGGGGAGGGGGCAGAGATAGGGTGTGGCATCCAAGCTTCGGTCCCCAGGCCACGCAGCCCTGATTTGGGTTGTCCGGCTTCCTCAGATCTGCGCCTGCTAAATAGCAGGCCCAGGTCCGAGGAACCCATAGGGGAGGCTGGAGCGAACATGCCCTTGCCCCAGGGAGGCTCTTCAGCTCTACAAAGCTGCACTGGATACAGCACAGGCCTGCCAGCCTCATTGTTCCAGCGCAGCTTAGGATCGCACGGTGAATCATTCCCCCCATGGCTGGTGGGGAGCAGAAGTACACCTGATCTTCTCACTCACCCGGCACCCCTGTCCCAGCTTTGGTGCCTCCAGCCACTCATTCAGGGAAATGACATTCCAGTGGATCTTATCCACGTGCAATCCAATATGAGCAGTGATGTCATTCAGGGGGAACGGACCAGAACGGGCGTTCCGGATCCTAACGGGCTCAGTGGCTGGTTCCAGGTTCCTGACAAGTGCCAATCAAAAGTGAGTTCCTGTTCCTAAATCATTTGAATGACACCACTGAATATGAGTAGACCCACTCCACAGATTTCCCAGATAAAATTCAAGGATTATCAATCAATCAATCAATCAATCAAAAAGTATTTATATACCGCTTTTCAACATGAAGTTCCCAAAGCGGTTTACAGGCAAATAATAAAGTTGAATGGCTCCCTGTCCCAAAAGGGCTCACAATCTAAAAAATGCAGAACACCACCAGCAACAGCCACTAGAAAAGACACTGAGCTGGGGTGAAGAGGGGCAATTACTCTCCCCCTGCTAAACATAAAAGGAACACCACTTGGAAAAGTGCCTCTTGCCCAGTTAGCAGGGGTTAGCTCAGATTATCCATTAAATCTGAGCCTTTGAGCATAGTTTCAATTGGAGCACTACCTCTCTGCGTGAACAGGCTGCTGGCATCTGACTCCAGAGGCGTTTCTACAGGGATGGCAAAGCTCTAAGTGTTGCAAGAAGCCTTACCCTGTCATGTAAATCCCTCCTCTCCCTTGCTGCTGTAGCCAGTAAGCAACACCAAGATGTTGCTGTTCCCTGTGAGGATTGGCTAAAATGGTGCAGGAGAGAAGTGATTTCCACTGCAAGGTAAGGCTTCTTGCAAAACTTAGAGCTTTGCCATCCCTGTAGAAACGCCACTGTCTGACACAGGGCAGGCCTGCCAAGTAGTCAGAGGGATATGGCTAATTCTTGCTTCTCCTACCTACTATGTATAGGGGACCGATCGTCAACAGTCTTATCTGATCCAGCCCTGTGCAAAATGCAGGGTCCCATTTCACGTATACGGATCTGACCATTGTGTGGAGGCTGGGAGCAAGGTCAGCAGACACAATCCGGCTTTCCCTCCATTCCATATGTCGATTTTGTGCCTATTTGGGATACCTGAATTCAGTTGATACTTGAAGGTCAACAAATACCTTCAGGGGGCAATCCTAACCTGGAGTTAGGCCAGCACAGTTAGGCCAGCAAAGTTTGGCTGGCACAAGGGCCACCATAAAGCATGTTTGGACCCACTCTCAGGGCACAATCCTAAACTGAGTTAGGCCGGCATAAGCTAAGCCAGCAAAGTTTGGCTGGCACAAGGGACACCTTAAAGTATGTTTGGACTACCCTTGGAGTCAGCGAGGCCAGCATGCAGATGTGAGCCTTCCTCCCTGACCCTGAGAGTAGTCCAAACACACTTTGGCCCTTGTGCGGGCCAAACTTTGCTGGCTTAGTTTATGCCGGCCTAACTCTAGTTTAGGATTGCACTCTCAGAGTCAGGGAGGATGGTGCACATCTGTGTGCTGGCCTCTCTGACTCCAAGAGTGGTCCAAACATACCTTACGGAGTCCCTTGTGCCAGCCAAACTAACTGTCCCGACCTGACTCCAGGTTAGGATTGCGCTCTAAGTTTTATTGTCATATCTCAGTACTCAAGGGAGATATTATCACTTTACACTGCAAGAACGCCTAAGCACCTGCCTATGAAATAATAGCATATTCTTCCTCAGTTCTCCCTCTCCTTGACTTCCCTCCCCTTCCTCTGTCACCCCCTTTGTGTTTCTTTTTAGACTGTGAATCTCAGGAGACAGAGAACAATGTTCTCTTTCTGTGTAGATTGCCATGCATACAGACAGCACCAGGTAAACAAATGAGACACTCCCCGCTTTTTTAAAATTGGTGTGTGTGTGTGTGTGTGTGTGTGTGTGTGTGTGTGTGTGTGTGTGTGTGAGAGAGAGAGAGAGAGAGAGAGAGAGAGAGAGAGAGAGTCTCGCTGCTGATTTAACATAGGTGTTCTCCTGTACACACCACTTCATTCTGACTTCAAGACCAATCTCACACGTGAATACATTTTTGCATTCACATCCTCCAAATGGGCATAGAATTCCTATGGGAATAAGGGGATCAATCAATCAATCAATCAATCAATCAATCAATCAACCAACCAACCAACCAACCAACCAACCAACCAACAGGTACTTATATACCGCTTTTCAACATGAAGTTCACAAAGCGGTTTATAGGCAAATAGTAATAACAATAAAATGAAATGGCTCCCTGTCCCAAAGGGGCTCACAATCTAAAAAAATGCAGAACACCACCAGCAACAGCCACTAGAAAAGACACTGCGCAGGGGTGAATGGGGCCAATTGCTCTCCCCCTGCTAAATAGAAGAGAAACACCACTTGAAAAAGTGCCTCTTGCCCAGTTAGCAGGGGTCAAAGCCTCTCATGGCCACTATTTGCTCTTTGCCTGCCTGCCTGCCTTTGCCCCTGCTAATTGTGTGTGGTTCCGGTCGCCACATCTCAAAAAGGTCATAGCAGTGGCATTCCTACCATAGTTTAAGAGGGGGTGAGTGACCAGGGGCAGTGCCCATCGCCTCCGCCACTGCTGGCCCCCGGAGCCCAAAGGGCGCAATCCTAACCTGGAGTTAGGCCTGTGCCGTATCCAGCACAAGTTAGGAGGCTGCTGCAGCCTCCTTGGGGCAAATGTGCACCCAGCTGCCCTGCGGGGCTTGCTGGAATCTGCGCTTGCTGTTTAGCAGGCTCAGCTCTGAGCAAGGCCGCATCCCAGCTCCACACTCTCCCTGGGCCGGCATGCCTCCAGATCCATCCACCCCTGCCCAGTTCCTCTCTCCCCCTTCCCCCCACCCAGAACCACTCTTGTGCCAGCCAAACCCGTGGGCTGGTGCCTTTGAGCCAGAGGCGGATCTAAGGGGGGCAAATCTGTAAGTTTTGCAAGGAGCCTTACCCTGTCATGTAAATCCCTCCTCTCCCTTGCTGCTGTAGCCAGTAAGCAACGCCAAGATGTTGCTGTTCCCTGTGAGGATTGGCTAGAACAGTGCAGGAGAGGAGTGTTTTCCACTGCAAGGTAAGGCTTCTTGCAAAACTTACAGATTTGCCCCCCCTTAGATCCGCCTCTGCTTTGAGCTGACACTAGCCACTAGCACAAGCACATGAACCCACCTGCATGTTTCTGTCCTCAACAGGAGGATCTGTTCCATTGCCAAAAGGGTGGAAACCCAAGAGAGACCCTTTGCAGCAGTGTCCAGGTTCTGAAACTATCTTGATGCCTTCTGCAACTGGCTTGGCTTGCACTCCTTCCCAATATTCCCAGGAGCAGAGCCAAGATGCCAACTTTTTCAGAGATCATTGGGCTTAAGTGGTGTTTGACAGCCTGTTCTGGGAGCGACGTCTTATTGATTCTCATTGCTGTTGTCATTTGCTATTCTGTTGCTGTCCCAATCAATTTTTTTGGTTGATTTTGATGTGGTATTTTGATTGTGCTACGGCTTAATTAATTATTAGTGCTCAGGTTTGTTTTTGTTCATTTTCACTGGAGACAGTGGCATTCCCACAGGGGGAGGGCAAAGAGCAAAGTTTTGCAAGAGCCTGAGCTCCTGTGTATAGTAGGTCCTCCCCTTTACCTCCAGAGCCGTTTGGGCTTGGACAGCTGACTCAGAGCTTAATCCTAACCTGGAGTTAGGCCGGCACAGTTAGGCCAGCAAAGTTTGGCTGGTACAAGGACCACCATAAAGCGCATTTGGACCACTCTCGGAGTCAGGAAGGATGGCTCATGTCTGAGAGTGGTCCAAACTCACTTTATAGTGTCCCTTGTGCCAGCCAAACTTTGCTGGTCTTAGCTTATGCCGCCTAACTCAGTTTAGGATTGTGCCCTGAGAGTGGTTCCAAACTTTGCTGGCCTAACTGTGCTGACCTAACTCCAGGTTAGTGTTGTGCCCTCAGAGGCTTTGCTGTCCAAGCCACGAATGGCTCTGGAGGTGAGGGGAAGGGGCCGTGTTACACAAGAGCTCAGGGTCCAGCAAAATGTAGTGTTTTGCTCCCGTTGTAGGAATGCCATTCTTGCGAGAGCCTCTTGGGTCAGAAAGTTGGGATAAAATGTGACACGTGAATGGCTACACCAGACTCCGCTATCATCTGGATTCAGCCACAGTATGGATTCAGTATAGGGGTATTGAACTCATTTCATACAGAGGGCTGAATAGGATTCTAGGCACCTATAAGGGCCAGGAGTAACGTCATTAATCAGGAAGTGATGTCATTAAACAGGTGATGGCCAAAAATAAGCACTTTGTTTTCACATAGGAACTTACCTGCAAATGACAAAATGTGCAAATCTTGATAAAAAGATTTCAAGATTTGGGAGAGCCCAATTATCATGCTAGGTGGGCCCAATTATCACGGGGGCTGGATAAAGAGCTTCTGTGCATAGCATGCAGCCCACAGGCCTTATGTTTAGGGTTACCAGATACAAACTGGGACAGAGTGCCTGTACAGGTGTGAACCCTATCCACTGATTCAGTATCCACCGTTTCAGTTATCCATGGATGCCATGGATAGTGGGATGTCTATTAAAAATATAAAGGTAAAGTTTCCCCCCACGACCAAATGGTCTAGTCGTGACCGACTGTAGGGGGTAGTGCTCATTTCCGTTTCAAAGCCTGTAGAGCCGGCGTTTTGTCCGAGGACAAGCTTCCGTGGTCATGTGGCCAGCACGACTATACGCCGTAGTGCACGGAACGCCGTTACCTTCCCACCAAAGTGGTCCCTATTTATCTACTTGCATTTAGGTGCTTTCGAACTGCTAGGTTGGCAGGAGCTGGGACAAGCAATGGGAGCTCATTCCATCGCGCAGTCTTGAACTCCCAACCTTCTGGTCGGAAAGCCCAGCAGCAGCGGCTTAACCCGCTGCGCCACCATGTCCCAATTAAAAATATAGGGGAATATTAAACACATCTCTTTTTTTTTTACCTGGTTGCTGCAAGACCACTGATGTTCCCCTATATTAAAAAAGGCATCTCCAGTATCCACAGTTTCAGGTATCCATGGGGGATCCAGAACAGAACCCCACCAAACACCAGAGCATGCCTCTACCTTACACCCTTGTACAGAAGGGGAAATTTTGGCAGGGGCAGCTCAACATGGAAGAATTTAAAAAGCAGCCCCTGCCCAAATTCCCTCTTCTATACAAGGGTTAAAGATACAGACACTCTGTCCCAGTTTGTATCTGATAACCCTACTTATATTTGACACCCCTTCACTAGTGGGTGAAGATATTGTTTTAAGGATTCTTGTGTCTGGCCCTGACTGACTGACCTTTAATAATCTGACCAACATACTGAATTTCATCCCCCATGGCAGGGCTGGAGTGTTTAAAACAGTGGTCCCCAAACGTTTTAGTGGCAGGACCCACTTTTCAAAAGAACAGTCTATAACAGTGGCTCTCAAATTTTTCAGCACCAAGACCCACTTTTTAGAATGACAATCAGTCTGGGACCCACCGGAAGTGATGTCATGACTGGAAGTGCCGTCATTGTGATTCCAGAGCCTGCTGCTTTCCTGAGAATGCAGCAACAAGTTGGGTTACTTCTCAGCCATTTGCCAATAGCCAAGTGAACCAGTAAGAGAAAACACCCATTTACAACCTTGACACAAGCAAAACAACCACGCACACACAGCCTCCCCCTTTCCAGCATCACATCTTCCCATATTTTCACTGAAAGTACAGTTTTTGCAAGGCTGCATGATACAACGTTTTGATACATGGGATGGGAGCGAAGTCATCAGCAATTAAATACATCAGCACTGCGTATAGTTGTGGGTCCTTGTGTGGACACACACCTGGGACGACGTTATCTGCAAAATAGCTAGGGTTGAAAAGGCTGTTTTCACCCCCTTCCACAATCTCTATAACAATCTACAAGCATCGATCTTGTACATATGGCGTGTTCAGGACCTGACAGCAGAAATGATGTTCATTCTTAGTTTCTGCCATGCAGGGACCTTCCTGCTCTAGGTGCTTTGTGACCCCTTGAAATTGGTTCATGACCCACTGGTGGGTCCTGACCCACAGTTTGAGAACCACTGGTCTGTTGGGGCCTACCTAGCTTTACAAGACTTCTTTTTTAAGGTTTCACTTTACCAGTTACTCAAGCCTCTGTTTTCATTCTTTTCATTAGATGGGATGCGCTTTCTGGAGTGTTTATTGAGCTCCATGTTCATTGGATTTGCACCATTCTTGTGGCCTTGCGTTCCCCTTCCCCTGGCCTTTAAGAAGAGCCAAGGCACATTCATCTTCTCACAAGTAAATATGCCTGTGTGGCTCAGTTTCATGTTCCATAGGGCTCAATACATTCTCTTGGTCAGCTATCAGCTTGTCAGTTCTATCACCCTCCCAAAATCAGGTTGGGAGCCAGTGGTTTAAAAGCTATCATAACGGGGCACTTCCAGACATCCACTTAAGCTGTGACATGAGCCCCCTTGAATATTCTCTCCGTTTACTATCTAGGGTGTAACACAACCCAACGTTTATATGTGTAATTGGTGTAATAGACATAATACAATGAGCTATGGAACTGTTCATTAATTACAACAGATCTATAATAAGATCAGCTTTGCAGAGGCAGGATAAATCTGTCTCTCTTGCTCAGCCGCCAGGAGTAGCACTCAGAAGTGGAGGGCCATTTTTCATCTCGTAGTAACCTTTCAGTTTAATACTTGGACATCCAGGGGGCCAAATTTCCAGCTCGTGTAAGCGAATGGCTATTGACGGCATTGCGCCCAAGGATGAATGTGCTCAATTTTTTGTTCAGCCAAGTGTTAGAAATCGTGTGTGTTCTGGTCTCTCCTGTGTGCAGTAGGATGATTTCCTTGCAGTTATAGGGGGAGCATTATCTGCTTGGCATTTGCAGCAGCATCTCAGCCTTCAGTGTAACAGCCGACGACCTGAGTTATGTTTCAAGTCATGTTTTATATTGGATACTTCTCAGGCTGGACAAACGCCGACTGACTTTGCTTCCTTCACCGATTGTTGTTCTATGCGTCCGTCAGCCTGGGTCACTATGTTCAGTCAGGGGCGTAGCTAATGAAAGTGTAGCCCAGTGCAGAGGGTAAAATGTTGCCTTGGAAGTGATGTCACAACAAGAAGAGATGTCACAGTTGTATTTTCGTTCTCTCTGGTTTTTTGGCCATAACGTTTGTTATAGTAAAGATATTACACTCTGGTCTGTTTCACTGCATTCTGCATCAAATTACCTTTCCAATGATACATAACATGATGGTATTATTTGTACCTACCAAGGTTTTCACAATTCTGGCCACTAGCATCAAGCTCAGCTGGTTGCCCCCCCTAAAGTGTGTTGCCCAATGCAATTGCACCCCTCTGCACTTCAATAGCTATGCCCCTGAGTACAGTGGTGTTCCTTGAAGGAGGCACCATAAGTTGCCTGGCACACACACACAAGCAAAACAACCACACAGCCCCCCCTTTCTAGCTTCCCATCTTCCTACCTTTTCAATATGGCTGCTCTAGGGGCTTTGCGACCCACCTGAAATTGGCTCACGACCCACTGGTGGGTCCTGACCCATAGTTTGGGAAGCATTGGATTTTTGTATTTTGATGCATTTTGAACTGATGTTAGCCTCTCTGAGGGGCAGCAGCTCAAAGTAGTGGATAGAAATCCCTGTAATAAATAATAACTAGCTCAATAAAAGCCTTCCACAATGGGCAATAATTTGGAGGAGGGCAGCACGAGGCTTTGATAATAAACTGTAATTGGAGAGAGTAGGTCTGTACAAGTGCTGCAGTGTGACCCTTTACCTGTGAAATGTTGGAGAATATGACACATTTTTATCATAGAGCACAATAATAGATCGTATGTTGTGTTTTTCTCTGATATGGAGCCCATCTAATTGTCCAAAATGGCTTAATTATTTCACAAGAACATGCAGGAAATAAACCCACCACCAACCCCTCCTCGTTTTAATGCTATGAATGGAGGGAGTTGAACACTCTGGCATATGATTCCAATATATTTACCATTGCAAATGCTGACATTTGGAGGCATATATAACAACCTTGAGGGATATAGGCCTGGGATGTGTAGGCTGTGGTATACCTTGTCAATGCAGCTGACCTTTGGAATAAAGATACTGTTATCGTCTCAGAGCGCAATCCTAGCCTGGAGTTAAGCCAGCACAAGTTAGGCCAGCAAAGTCTGGCCAGCACAAAGGACACTGTAAAGTATTTTTGGACCACTCTCGGAGTCAGAGAGGCCAGAACACAGACGTGCATCCTCCTCCCTGACTTCGAGAGTGACCCAAACGTGGTTATAATTAAATTCACACCAATTTACAGCCAGAAGATTGGGCACCTTTTGCATTGTTCTCCGTTTTGTGAGCCACAAAACTGAAACTATTCACAGCCCTTCCTGCTGATTTGGGGGGCGATTCCCCAAATCTGTGAACAGACGATGATCGCTGCGGGAATGGCAAATCACCAACAACTGTTCACTCCCGACATTGGCATGAGAAGACGTGAGAAGAAATAATACCCAGACAGTCTCTCTTCTAGTTTGCAGAGGTCAGCTGCAGAGGAGCTGGGAGTAATGCTGACTTTCCTTTGCAAGCTTCCATTTTCGGCGACACAAGTCATAGCCCTGTGCATCGCTTTCTATTTCAGATGGCGCCAGGGGCGCTGACTTGCATTCAGCATTGGGGGGGAGTGTAGCCACACCCCCTGACACAGCCACACCCCTTGATGCACCCAACATCCAGTGATGGGATCAGCTAACAACTCGGGGGAACGCTGGGCGGGCAGCAGGAAGGCTGGGCAGAACTTCTGGGTGATTGACAGCCCGTCCGTCTGGGTCCGCCGCCCGCCCGCCTGCCGCACGAGCTGCCCCTGGGTGGCGTGCCCCGCCGCTGCGCACCCTGGCACCCAGGGGCCCCACCCATCCCCCCGGCGAGCGGGCGCCCCCTCCGAGGCCAGGGCAGCCTGTGCGGCAGGCGGGCAGGCGGCGGACCTGGACAGACGGGCTGTCAATCACTCTGAAGTCCCGCCCAGCCTTCCTGCTGCCTGCCCAGCATTCCCCCGAGTCATTAGCTGATCCCATCACTGCCAACATCATGACATCACAACATCATGATGTCATGACATTGGGGTGTGTGGCCATGCATTTCACCGGCTCCCAGAGCAGGGAAGGGGTGCTTGTTCCCCTGCCGCTGCTCAGGCAGTTGGGCAGACCATCAGTGTCTGCTTTCCTACTTACAGTGACTCACATGACCTACCAGTATAGGTCTAGTTTTCCCAATAGTCTATTACAAGTTTGTGCAGTCTGAGAGATTTTAGAAGGTGCAATTTCAAAACAGGGAGAAATGATGAAGAAATCATGTTTTTAGCACAATGCATCATGGTTGCAAGGAAATGCAAATGAGCTCATTTGGTCAGCTCTGCTCTTTGCAGGCGGGGTGTGGGGGCGCAGATATTGGGGTGGCACAGTCACACCTATAAATTATTGGGAGGGCCACTGGCCCCTGTGCCACACCCAAGTTGGTGCTACTGGATGGCTCTAAATGTATGCTGTATAGAGCTGTATGCTGTGTATGTAACAGATGAGGGCAAGACTGGACAATTTTTAAAGAATTTAGAAGATTTATATAGCGACAGGACCATTGCAGCCTGGACAACCATGTCCCAGTCAAATGCATCCCAGAATTGGATATTTGCATCTTTTCTTTTTTGCATCTTTTGTGTCCCAGCATTTGTATTCCTGACCCGCATACGGGTTTCTCAGAAGAGATCCTGGGCTCCAAGATCACCACAGATGGTGACTGCAGCCATGAAATTAAAAGACGTTTACTTCTTGGGAAGAAAGCTATGGCGAACCTAGACAACTTAATAAAAAACCGAGACATCACCCTGCCAACCAAGGTTCGCATAGTCAAAGCGATGGTTTTCCCAGTAGCAATGTATGGCTGTGAGAGCTGGACCATTAGAAAGGCAGAGCGCCAAAGAATGGATGCTTTTGAATTATGGTGTTGGAGAAGACTCCTGCGAGTCCCCTGGACTGCAAGGAGATCCAATCGGTCGATCCTACAGGAAGTCAAGCCTGATTGCTCCCTGGAAGGACAAATCCTGAAGCTCCAATACTTTGGCCACCTCATGAGAAGAGAGGACTCTTTAGAAAAGACCCCCATGCTGGGAAAGGTGGAAGGCCAAAGGAGAAGGGGGCGGCAGAAGATGAGATGGTTAGAGAGTGTCACCGAAGCAATGAACATGAAATTGGGTGAACTCCGGAAGCTAGCGGAGGACAGGGAGGCCTGGCATGCTGTGGTCCATGGGGTCGCGAAGAGTTGGACACAACTTAGCAACTGAACGACAACAACAATTTGTACAGTAGGCCGTTGATATCCATGTGGATTCTGTTCCCAGAACCCCCACAGACTTGGGCCATGCCCCAACCTCTGAACCCAACCAGAGATGTGCTCCAGTTGGGCCCGGAGAGTTTTCTCTGCAAGCCTCAGAATGCCCTCTGGACCCAACCGTAGCACCGAGGTGGATCCAGAACTGGGTTTGGGACACATGGATTCTGAAATAGGCAGATCCTGAATTTGCGGAGTTCGTGCATCCACCTGTATATTTATATTAGATGTACTTTTTTATTTAAAGAGTAAATAAAGGTTTTTTAGCCTTAAATAAAGGATAAAGAGGTTTAGCATATATGGGTTTATTGCCCAGTTATAGTGGGATGTAAAGGACTGGGGGACTCCCCCACCACCACTACCAAAAATCCAGATGTGGATATTCAGGGACGGCAATTAATGAGATGCACTTGATAATTGCAAATTGTCCAAGATGACAATTGTCCAAGATGCAAATACCCTACTACCCATGTGTTGGACCGCTGAGCTATGTTCTGTCTCACTATCATGTCTCTCACTATCTTTGTTTTTTTATTTATTTTGAAGAATTTATACCCCGCCTTTCCCATACCGAAGCAAATGCCCAAGGTGGCTTACATGGGCAGGCTAGTCTAAACCACCATTTTTCAATGTTTTTCCCCCCAAATATACAATATTCTGCAATTCACTGAATCCTCAGTCCCAGATTAGATGTAGCCTTCCCAGTGTGGTTCTCTCCTCTGGCCATGTGATATCAAGCTTCAGCAGGTGATAGTAATCCAGCCTGGACAGGTCTTCAAGGTTGTTCTTTTGCCGGCTGGCCTTCTCACAACATTCCCGCACTGGCTAATCAGCTCCACAGTGACTCCGTTCTGCCACGACAGTTACTGCAGCTTGTCACAGCTTGGCATTCTGTCTCCCCTCCAAAAATAGACCACAGATTCTCCTGCTTAGCTCCAGGCAGTACCAACAGCTCAACCATCAGTCCACACTATCTTGCCTCCCAGGTCCTCTGCTGTTTCATCTGTCCTATGCCTCCAAATTCACCTTGCAATTTCACTTTCGTCCACATTCAGCCACAACTCCTACAGTTCCAAAAATTTGATTTCGCCTGCATGCTAATGTGTTCCTGAAGTATATTAATATTAATGCCATCTCCAGCTTCACCCAATGGCCCCTCACAGCTGCTCTTCAGCGCATTTTTTCTGAAGTCAGGACTGTGATGAAGACCTATAACCCTCTAAGCACACCTCTTAAATGTTGTCTTTTTAAAACTCAAGTGAGGATCAATTTTCCTTTCCCCCATTTCTGTATTAAAATTAGTATGTTATCTTTGTTTCGTGGTTCTGTTTTAATGAGGTTATAGTTTTGGAACAAATGTGGTTATAAATGAATCGATCGTACTCCAAGTACACTTCATGGTACTCCGGGGAGCACAATGAACAGAACAGAAGTTGTCTCAGCTCAGAGATGCCACACTGATGATAAACACTAATGATTTCCACTTCAAGCAGAAATTGTAATTTCAGCAAATGCACATCTACCCATCTCGCCTCTGTTTAACAATGTGGAGGGACCTTAACTCACAGGAAGAAGGCATGATTTGCATGGAGAAAGCCATAGGTTTCGTATCTCCCTAATGAATTTTTGGTGGACCATTGGTCTGCTTCGAACTTAATAGGATTATTATTTATATAGCGCCATTAGTCGACATAGCACATTACACAGTTACATCAGCAAAAGATGCTCCCAGCCCTTGGAGTTTGCAGTGTAAATTTAGATGAGAAGGAAAGAAGGTAAAAAAAGAGGAGGGAGAGGCAAGTGGACACAGAGGTTGAGTGTGAACGAATGCATTTCCATGTAGAAATGAATGGGCTAGTTGAGGTTTTCCTCTAGGTTCAGCGGTGTCATTCAGGCGGAATGGCCCGGTACTCTGTTCCGCCAGTTCAGCGGACGGGTCCGGGCCGCACTGCCTCTCCAGAGGACGGGTGAGCTGCTGCTGGGCCCTCCCTCCCTCCCTTGCATCCCGAATCGCTCCGAAATGGAGCGATTCGGGCTCTGTGAGGCGCAGGGGGGCGTGGCAGCCCTCCGCCATTAGGGCGGAGGGCTGTCAATCATCCGGGCATTCCGCTTCCTGGCGCGCCCGGATGACGTCTCTGTCTAGGTTATGCAAGAACACAATCACTCCACCATTAGGATTAGGACAGGGGCGTATTTGCCGTGCACAGGACAAGAGTGGGACATCCTCTGCTTACTTTTGAGCATGGGAGGCCCAGAGGCAGGTTGAGAAGCTGTTGGGCTTGCTCCACCACTGTGCACTCATTCTGTCTTGAGCTTTCAGCAGATCCTATCCCATACACCTGTTAGGTTACCTGTTTGAGGGTGGAATCCTATGCCCAGTGTTTGGCCGATGCTAGCGGCTAGCATCGGTCGAACCTCTGCAGCACTGATGCAATAGCACTGACCAGCAACCTTGCGTCGGAGCTGGTGCCATTGGGTCGATGCTAGTAGCATTGTCAACCCAAAGGATGCTGGCTCAAGACTGCGCTGCATCGCTCATGTACCAGCTGAGTTCAGCTGGTGCAAGAGTGATTCTGGGCAGGGGGAGGGAGGGGTTGGAACTGGGCATAGGGGTGTAAACCAGGAGGCGTGCTGGCCCGGGGAGGGGGGCGGAGGGAGGATGGCGCCATTGCATCCTCCCTCCGCCCCTCGGTGGAGATCCGAGCAAGCCCATCGGGGTGGCTGGCACCTACCCCAGGGCAAGTGCACAAACATGCCCTTGCCCCAGGGAGGCTCCAGTGGTCTCATAACATGCACTGGATATGCTGCAGGCCTGCTGGACTTGCCATTCCAGCACAAGTTAGGATTGCGCCCTGAATTTGGGAAGGCATTTTTTTGCCTCCCACCTGATTGGGTGGGATATTTACTGACCACGGACTCTGGTAAATGGTGTGCTGGCTTTTAGCCAGGTGGGTCTAAAGGTTGGTTTAGCCAGGCTATCATGTCTACAAGGAATGTGCTTTAAGGTAAGCAAGAGGCAGGAGGATTACAGGCTACTCCAGCCAGCGGGAGTGACCTGCCACAAGCCGAGAACCTCTTTGCATCACACTGACTAAGCCCAGTTCAGCAGCTGCATACTGGGGAAAGATGGGATTGCACCTCCGGCGTCCCTAGAAGGGGATCCCAGCACGGAGTTTTGCAAGCAGCTGCTCCACCTCCTCTTCGGAGCCATTCGGAGCCGACGTAGCTCTAGCTGCTGGGAATGGCTCCCAAGAGCCATGGGAGCGGCTGCTTGCAAAACTTAATGCTGTGATCCCCCCTCTGGGTATGCTTCTGGATTGCACTAGAGCAGCAATTCCCAAACTTTTAGCTCTGTGACCCTCATCCTCTGTGTTGTGTAGCAATGCAATGCTCCCTTTAGGGGTACAATGCCGTATTGGAAGCCATTGGAGGCCACTCCCGTTGGGCCTGCTACCCACTCCCTCAGCTTCTGTGGGCCCCAAAATGCATCTGGTAGCTTTTGTAGGGAATTTCGGGACCCACAGAGCCAATGGAGTGTGTCACGGGCCTGGAATAACTCAGAAATGGTCTCCCAATAAGGCATTGCGGTGCGACAGGGAGCATCGCATTGTGGCCTAGCACACATGAGGTTGTGGTTTACAGTTTGGGAAATGCTCCACTACAGCCTTATGAGGAGCTATTCCACTTCTGGCTTTCCAGACACCTAGAGTGCGAGATTCCACCCATAATCCTCTGAGGGCGCAATCCTAACCGGGGGTTGCACCCGCGCAGCACCCTCGGGCCGGCCCAGTGCTGTGGCAAACGTTCCGTAAGGTGCGGGTTTGGTCACTGAGCCGGCACAAGTCAGCTGCATTGGTCGAGTGCTGGCTTAGCTCTGCTGGCGCAGGGCCACGCTAAGGGTGCGCCAGAGGTAGACGGGAGGCAAAATGGGGGAGTGCCATGGGCGGAGACTGAAGTGGAGATGGGACATTGGGGTCATTAAAAAAGGGGTTGAGATTACAACAGCCAATATTATCATGCCATTGTACAAATCGATGGTAAGGCCACACCTGGAATATTGTGTGCAGTTCTGGTCGCCGCACCTCAAAAAGGACATAGTGGAGCTGGAAAAGGTGCAGAAGAGAGCGACAAAAATGATTACGGGGCTGGGGCACCTCCCTTATGAAGAAAGACTGCAGCGTTTGGGGCTCTTCAGTCTAGAAAAAAGGCGCCTGAGGGGGGACATGATTGAGACATACAAAATTATGCACCGGATGGATAAAGTGGATAGAGGGATGTTCTTTTCCCTCTCTCAAAACACCAGAACCAGGGGGCATCTGCTAAAACTGAGGGTTGGGAGAGTTTTAAAAGGAAGTTTTATCTGTTTTAAAAGGAAGTCCTTTTTTACCCAGTGGGTAGTTAATCTGTGGAACACTTTGCCACAGGAGGTGATGGCATCTGGTCTGGATGCCTTTAAGAGGGGATTGGACGGATTTCTGGAGGAAAGGTCCATCGTGGGCTATAGGCAATGATGGATTGTGCAAACTCCTTACATTGGTGGTGGGCTATTTCAGAGTACCGGGTGCAAGGGAGTGGCAACAGGATGCTAGCATCTTGTTGTCTACTGAGCTCCCTGAGGCACCTGGTGGGCTGCTGTGAGATACAGGAAGCTGGACTAGATGGGCCTTTGGCCTGATCCAGCAGGACTCTTCTTAAGTTCTTAGGTTCTTATGACACGGCCATTGGGCTGAAGCCAAACTTCAGGCTGCTACTGGCCACATGGACTTGCACCTGCTCTTTTGCTGGCTGGGGCTTGCTCCATACTGAGTGCTGCTGCCCCCCCAACTTCATGAGGCAACGGCGCAGGTGAGCCAGCCTGCCTGTTCCAGTGCAGGTCAGGATTGGGCCATGAATTTCACGGATTGCGAGGAGCAACTGAGGCTTCCAAAACAAAACCCCAAAGTTTTTGCAATCCCAAGATGGGATCTGCTGTGTCTGCCTCTTATGATACATGCTGGTTGTCTAGCTCATTGCACTCGCCTTTAAATTAAAAACCGCCTGCAAGTTTGATCTTGCACTTGATGCTAAATTAATCTGAAGAAGGGAACAGTAATATTTACACATTCTTAGAGAAGCTCCACTTTAAATGACTTTGAAAATGAAGCAATAGCTCATGTGCACCCTCAGTAATTACTGTGCCATCATCTGTTCTTCCAGCAGATTAGAAATGTTCTAGCATCAAGTCCAAGGGATGAAAAATGATCCGATGACTCTGAAGTCCAGTTCTCTGCTGTTAGGCAGCAATGTCTCTAGATTTACCCTTATCCAGATTGCACATTCCAAAGGCATCAAAACCAGTAAGCTACTCGATTCCTACAAAGTCTATTTGAAAAGCCCATTGGCTTCAGGCAGTATTTAAACATGGCTCCTTCACCTTCTACTGTAGGGTTTCCCATGTCCACCTTTGCAGTGGTGAAAACCTCTGGTTTTTCTGCCTATTATGGACCTATCTGTCATCTCAGGGGTTTTTGTATGAACTGCAGCATCCTAATGGGGTCGTTGAATTAGCCCAAGGTACCAGCCATTTCTGTTCTATTTTTGCTGGTGAACACCATCACCATCACCATCACCATCACCACCACCACCATCTCCTCCTCCTCCTCCTCCTCCTCCTCCTCCTTCTACCCCAACTGACCAGTAATCAAAGGACCTGGCTCTGGCCCAGCCCATTGGATTTCCAAGAGTGGGAGCACAGTCCTAACCTAGAGTTAGGCTGGCACTGTTCGGCCAGCAAAGTTTGGACACTGTAAATTATGTTTGATCCACTCTTGGAGTCAAGAGAGGCCAGCACACAGATGTGCTGAGCTAATTTCAGATGGGTCACAGAGCACCTAGAGTAGCCATATTGAAAATCTGGGAAGATGGGATGCTGGAAAGGGGGAGGGCTGTGTGGTTATTTTGCTTGTGTCAAGGTTATAAATAGGCTTTTTTCTGAGTCACTTTGCTATCGGAAAATAGCTGAGAAATAACCCAACTTATTGCTGCATTCTCAAGAAAGCAGCAGGCTCTGGTGTCACAATGACAGCACTTCTGGCCATGACATCGTTTTTGGTGGGTCCTGGAAAGATTGCCATTCTAAAAAGTTCCTGGTGCTAAAAAGTTTGAGAAATGTTGATCTATAGATTAGCACCATGGACAGTTCTTTTTTTAAAAAAAGACCATCTAGACTACTTTAGATGCGCTATCGCATTCCTGCTGTTTCAGGTATATGAAAACACCTTGAACATTTTTTTTTTCAAAAAATAGATATTTCTCAGTTGGGATTCAGTCTGCCCACAGTCAACTTGGATACTCTTTGCAGAGAAAGCAGTTTCTTTCTATAAAGCATGGCAGATATTGCTCTGGCATTACAAGTCACAGCAACAAGCCTCTGAACAGACTCAATGGCAACATCACTGCATCTGTTTAAGATCTTTTCCCCAATGAATGGCAGCAGCCAGCAGAAACTCTGCTCCTCATCGCTTAACAGAAAGTAGTTACAGAAATCCATAAAACCAATCATGGGCCACAATTGTCGGCAGCAGCACACAAAAGGTGCATAATGTCAGCCAAAGTTTTTTGTGAATGCTATCAAAATTAGCCTGGAGAAATCAGGCGGTTATCGAGCTGACAATAAATTCTGTGTTTGTGCAATGAATTAAAATCTCACTGGTTTACAGGGACCATATTTTTTTTGCCATTTGAGTTTAATCTCAGTGTTTCACAAAGGAGTATTTCTCGCTGCTAACAGCACGGGAACAAACTAACAGCAGGTGTTTCTAAATAGATGGCACTCACAGTTAGCCAAGCTGCCTCGAGGGACCCAGGAATGCACCGCTGAACAAAGGCCAGGATAAATCTTATGACCAACTGCAGGGAAGAAAGAAAGGCAAATGGCAGTGGAGTAGGTCATTATCCCTATTACTGTTCGTGGTGCACATTTAGGATGGACTTAGATGCCTGCTGTTCTGCATCTGGGTTGGTTCTGCAGTCTCTGTTGCTGTAACAGATTTGCTCATCATGTTACTTTTAAAGCACTGACATTTGAGGCACTGATTTATCTCCTCCTATCCTCTACATCAATGATTCTCAAACCTGTTAGCACCAGGACCTACATTTTAGAGTGGTAATCTATCGGTCATTAACCTGGAAGTGATGTCATGTCCGGAAGTGACATCATCAAGCAGGAACATTTTCAACACCCGCCATTCAACCCCCCCCCCCCCCGCAAAAAAAAGAAATCAAATTGAGAACACAATCCTAACCTGGAGTTAGGCCGGCACAGTGAGGCCAGCAAAGTTTGGCCGGCACAATGGTCACTGTAAAGCGCATTTGGACCACTCTCAGGGAAGATGGCGCATGACTGTGCTGGCCTCTCTGACTCTGAGAGTGGTCCAAACATACTTTATGGTGGCCCTTGTGCCAGCCTAACTGTGTCGGCCTAACTCCAGGTTAGGATTGCGCTCTCAGTAAGTAAGTCCAAAATTTACAGTAAATCTAAAAAAATTGTTTAAAATAAAGAACCCTCCTAACCCTCCCAAGCAGTTGCTTATCTGTTTAAAAAAAATAATAATTCCCCAGACATCCCAAAGGCTGCAATCCTATCCACACTTACCTGGGAGTAAGCCCTGTTGAAGCCCTGACATTGTTAAAAGCGTATGCATAGTAGCCTGTTAAAAGTGCAGATCTGTAACATTTCCCCAAATGCAGTCACATAGCATGGTAGCATCAAATATTCAAAACAAAATACGCATTGAAATGAATGGGGACCCACCTGAAATTGGCTCACAACCCACTTGGGGGGGGGGGAATGACCCCAGTTTGAGAAGGCACAGAACCACCTTCAGAAACCTAACTCAGAAGGGGGTTTGCTAAGGCTGTTTTGTAATCCAGCAGCATCTAACTCCTGGAGCAGGAATTACCCTGGAGATGCTCCCATTTCTTTCTCATTTCTGCCAGGCAGGGCCCATGAGAGGGGAAGTGCAGGGAGAAAATTCTCTCATCTCGCAAAAATGGCCCAACTTGTATGATCCAAGATGGCGCCACCCAGGAGAGCTGGGAACAGAGGCGGATCTACAGGGAGGGAAAAGCTCTAAGTGTTGCAAGAAGCCTTACCTTGTCATGTAAATCCCTCCTCTCCCTTGCTGCTGTAGTCAGTAAGCAACGCCAAGATGTTGCTTTTCCCTGTGAGGATTGGCTAAAACGGTGCAGGAGAGGAGTGATTTCCACTGCAAGGTAAGGCTTCTTGCAAAACTTAGAGCTCTGCCCTCCCTTAGATCTGCCTCTGGCTGGGAAGAAGAGGTCTCCAGGGACATCCCACGGCACCCCTATGAGTTTGACACAGCACACAGTTTGGGAACCACTGCTCTAGAGGAACATGGTTTAGACTTATTCCATTAGTTTTTGCTCAAATAGAGCCGAGGTATGTTCTCACTGTATAATCCTGTAGAAAAGTGAATTAGATTTTGGATGCAATGCTGCCTGCTGGACTCTGGAGGGCAGCATACTGTCCTGAGACAATCTACTTGCCCTTTCTGTGGTCTTGCAGAAAAGTCTTACAGGAGGTGTGGCCCTCAACACTATTTCTCCCCTCCTTCTCATATTCCTTCTTCTCTCCAGGTCAGACTGCATGACACCCTGGGTAATGCATCATGCCCTATTGTTAGCCATTAGTGTGCATCACACCCTATCACCTGGCATAACAGGGGATCCGAATTAGATCAGTACAGAATTTGGCACAGAAAATGGACCGTCTCCCTGATCTCTGTTTGACCAGAGGATATCTACATCTGAACTCTGGACTGTAGTCCAGAGTTTCCCAAATGTTTAAGAAGCCCTAGAGGCTGCAGCCTGATTGATCAATGCCAAGGGACGTGGCTGTCATAGAATCATAGAGTTCGAAGGGATTTACAAAGTTATCTAGTCCACTGCCTGTAGCAGGAAATCCTCCTAGAGCATCTCCAGCAGGTCTCTGTCAATCCTCTGCTTGAAGGTCTCCAGTGAGGGAGAAGGCACCACCTCCCTTGGCAGTCTATTCCACTGTTGAACCGCCCTTATCGTCAAGAAATTCTTCCTGATGTCCAGCTGGAATCTCCTCTCTTGCAGTTTGTACCCATTGGGCCTAGTTCTACTGTCAAAGGGAGATGAGAACAGATTTGTCCCTTCTTCCTTATGACAGCCCTTCAGACATTTGAAGTGCTGTCATATCCCCTCTCAGGCTTCTCTTCTCCAAGCTAAACATACCCAGTTCCCTCAACCTTTCCTCAAAGGACTTGTTTTCCAGCCCCCTGATCATCGTCATTGCTCTTCTCTGAACCTGCTCCAATTTGGCTGCATCTTTCTTGAACTGAGGTGCCCAGAACTGAACACAGTACTCCAGGTGAGGTCGCACCAATGCGGAATAAAGCGGAACAGCAGTGTTCCCCCCACAAGTTGCAGCTTGGTTTAATCCTTGATGCACATAGCCTAACCTGCCCTGTCAGTTTTGCAACTCAACAAAAAATGGGTCACGACCTACTGGTGGGTCGCAGACCCATAGTTGGGACTGCTGCCCTAGTCTATACACAAATGATGGGTATGGAGATTAAGGAGCACTCTTGTCTTGTGTTAGGGCACAATCCTAACCTGGAGTCAAACCAGCACAGTTAGGCCAGCAAAGTTTAGCCAGCACAAGAGCCACCATAAAGAGCGTTTGGACCACTCTTGGAGTTAGGGAGGATGGTCTATGCCTGTGTGGTGGCCTCTCTGACTCTGAGAGTGGTCCAAACGTACATTATGGTGTCCCTTGTGCCAGCCAAACTTTGCTGGCCTGACTGTGCCAACCTAACTCCAGGTTAGGATTGCGCCCGTGTGTTTGATCAGCAGGTTCAGGCAGGAGCTGATTAGCCCCTTCTTCCGAACAAGCAAAGGCATCCCAGCTCCTGATCCCATCGTCTCCTAATCTCGAAGCCAGCAGTGGCGAAAGGGCATTTTGTAATCTTGCAAGTGCTTCTTGCCCTGCAGCTGACACCGGCCCGTCAATGACTCGTAATCTGAAGTGAAGTGCCCGGGTCCGCGGTCCCCACATTAAATTGAGAATGATTCTATGCAATAATTGAAGGTTGCAAACCCTTGTCAGTTCGCATCCATGTCAGAGAATTTGCCATCTGCAGAATAATCCCCCTGGACTTCCAAAGGTACTTAGACATGGAGGTTGCACAAGTGAGTTTGTCTAATGCATTTGCTCTGCATCGGCCATTATTTGCTCTTTTCATGTCACTGACGGATGGATTTGTTTAAGCAAAAATGAAAGGGGCCTCGCCCAGCAGTGCTGGCATTTGAAGGTGTGTTACAACAGAGTCGCCTCGTCAGGGGGTGGGTCTTGCCTTTCAGTGCAAGCTGTCCTCCAGCTGACTCTATTTTTAGCAACCAATAGCTCTTAAGGGAATAATATATTACCTGAGGGAATAAAATAAGCTAATGGAATAATGATTTTTTAAAAAAGACTACATCCACTACAAATAGAAGAATAAAACCTTTGACCCTACAAACCTATATTATATTGAGGGCGCAATCCTAACCTGGAGTTAGGCCGGCACAATTAGGCCAGCACAAGGGCCACTGTAAAGTATGTTTGGACCACTCTCGGAGTCAGGGAGGATGGCGCATGTCTGTGTGCTGGCCTCTGTGACTCCGAGAGTGGTCCAAATGCGCTCTAGGGTGGTAAAGGCCCATGACAGGTATAAGCAACCCTTTGGATGGTTTTAAGCTAGCTCAGAATGCCAGGTGCAAGGGAGCGGCAACAGGATGCAGGTATCTTGTCCTGTGTGATCCCTGAGGCACCTGGTGGGCCCCTGTGAGATGCAGGAAGCTGGACTAGATGGGCCTTTGGCCTGAACCAGCGGGGCTCTGCTTATGTTCTTAAGGCCCTGATTGGGTTGCAAGTTATTACAGCTCCCTTCCCACAGACAGGATAGCAAATTCTCTTTTATTTACCTCATATTTACCTCAGAATTTTACCTCAGAATGCCAGATGCAAGGGAGTAGCAATGAGATGTAGGTTTCTAGTTGTCTTGTGTGCTCCCTGAGGCATTTGATGGGCCAATGTGAGATACAGGAAGCTGGACTAGATGGGCCTTTGGCCTGATCCAGCAGGGCTCTTCTTATGGATAGTCAGTCAAGAGAGAATCATTTGCTTCACTCCATATGCTCAGAAATATTACCTGTGTCAACTAACTGCTTATCTCAATCAGCCAATTAATTGATTAATCAGTTAACTGCAAGCTGGCTAAGTGATTAATTTTTGCAGTCGGTTGGCAGCTGCGGTTCTAATTTACGCTGCATCCCTCTTCACTTGTCATGTTGGAGGTTGTTGAGTCACTCACTGGAAACCTGCTTTGCTTATTTTTATTTTTGATTTATTCTTGGCCACAAAGGTGAAGTCAAGCCTAGTACTTTCTTCTAGTGCAGTTTTGTTTTCCCTCAAAACTTTTGAAACTTGGGGCAAGGGGCTATTTCCTGGATTAAAATGAGAGTCTTAGTAGTTAATTACTGATTTTGTTTTTGTTTTTGCTTATGGATGGTGCTTCTGTGTGCTTGCCACTATTTCTTCTGGGGCAATCTGTGCCGTATTTCAGGGCACAGTCCTAACCTGGAGTTAGGCTGGCACTGTTAGGCCAGCAAAGTTTGGCCGGCACAAGGGACATTGTAAAGTATGTTTGGACCGCTCTCGAAGTCAGAGAGGCCAGCACACAGACATGTGCTTTCCTCCAAGAGTGGTCTAAAAATGCTCCATCCTCTCTGACTCCGAAGTGGTCCAAACACGCTTTACGGTGTCCCTTGTGCTGGCCAAACTTTGCTGGCCTAACTGTGCCGGCCTAACTCCAGGTTAGGATTGTGCCCTGGCCTAACTCCTAACCTGGAGTTAGGCCAGGCTACAAACTGACTTGGATTGATTTTGCTAGATAGCTGCTGATATATAAGCTTTGAGAAACGATGAAGATTATGTGGTTATGTCACTTATGTGGCCAGTTCAGATACATGGGTCAAAGGTTATTCTTTAATGGAAGAGGAAAAGAGAAAGCTTTGCTCAGTGGTAACTACATGTTTGCAGGCAGAAGGTCTCAAGCTTTTTCCTCGCTATCTCCAGGGAGAACTGAGAAAATTTCTCTGAAACTCTGGAAAACTCCTACCAGTCATTGTGGACAGTACGGAGCTTAATGGACCAGAGGATGGGCACCCCAATCCTAAACTGCTTGACTCCTGTAGGGGCAACAGTGTCAAAATGGGTACCGCAGCATCCAACAGTAGCCATGGCAGCCATCAGAGACTCCTCAGGGGAAGGGAACATTTGTCTCCTTCCCTTGGGTAAGGTCACTGGCCCTGCAATGGGCCTCCTCAAGTCTCCTCTGGCTATTTTGCTGGCACAGACTTGATAACCTCCATATTGAGCTGCACTTTCTGGCATAGAGGACTATTGAAATGGCAGTGGATGGCACCGCTGGTCACATCCCCACCCTGGCCTGATCCTCCCCTCCCTTACTCAGTTCCGCCCTCCCCACGCCCAGAAAGAACACATTGCCTGTGGTGGTAACCACAACAGACCAGGTCCTCCTAGCACTGGGGTTACTGGCACTGGCTCAATGCTGGTGGTGTGACACACATAACACTGATTCCAGTGGTACAAGCATACTGCCAGCACAGAGGGGGTTAGGATCGGGCCCTTACTTGGCATAAGGCAGTAGCCCATGTTTGCATTTCTTTTGGCAGAGTGTGAGCACAGTCCTAACCTGTAGTTGGCCAGTCCAATTAAGCCAGCAAAGTTTGGCCAGCACAAGGAGTTTGGCTGTAAAGCGTGTTTGGACCACTCTCGGCTGTGTGCACGTAGGTGTGCTGGCCTTTCTGATTCCGAGAGTGGTCCAAATGCGCTTTATGGTGTCCCTTGTGCCGGCCAAACTTTGCTGGCCCAACTGTGCCGGCCGAACTCCAGGTTAGATTGGATTGTGCTCTGTGAAACATACAGCAAGGATTACTTGTATAAAGGCCAATGCAAGAAGATCCCCACTGAAATGTGAGAATTGCTGGTAAAATCAATGCAATAATAGGAAAACAAGTTGTGCATCCTGAACAGTCTGGTAATGGCCCTCGGTTCTGGCAGTCACTGAGCAGCAGCAGACACCAGGTGCTCCTGGCATTCAGCCTCATAAAAATGAGAGACACCAGAAACCCTGAACGTGGATCGGTCTGGTTGATCCTTCACGTTTGCGCTTTCAGAGCTAATAATTGAACTCGAACCCTCTCGTTTTTGCTTCAGATGTCAGAAAAAAATGAGCTATCGTAGGGGGTTCTTGAACTCATGTGCATGATGGGCAGAAGATTTAGCCGAGAGGGTTAATGCCTCCGTTTGCCCGAAGATAACAGCTGAAGATCCAAGGTCGTGAGCTCGAGACTACCGGAAGTCCCTGTGAGCGGCAGACCTTGCAAACTGCGGCTGATTAAAAGCTGAGTTCCAGCTGCCTCGTGGGAGGAGGAGTGTGCTGAAGTCAGCTGCATCTCTGGTGGGAGCAGGGAAGCCTTGTATCAGCCAGCAGAAGACAGACAGGTGGCTAAGAAAGAAGGCTAAATCCAGAAAGAAAGATCTGTATGAGTGCTGTTCTTGAAAGATAGAACATTTCTGTAAATTGTAAAAACCTTCGGGTTTGTGAGTAAAAGTCTGCCTATGTAAACCGCCTTGAGTTACAGTCATTAGAGAAATCTGGTGATCTTAAGAAAGGCAGTATATAAATACATGCATTATTATTATTATTATTATTATTATTATTATTATTATTATTATTAT
>JAJKFI010038853.1:0-10602 GCA_029204185.1 Lerista edwardsae | reverse complement strand
CACACACACACACACACACACACACACACACACACACACACACACACAGAGCTTAATGCTCACAAAAATCTGAATCAATGACAGTGATTATTCATGTTAGTTCCAACTGGCTTTGGGACATAATTATTACAAATTCCCAAAGTACAGAAAATACAAAATTTTCTGCTATCGGATTTGGTTTTTTCCTGTGACAATGAGTTTTAATGGTGTGTGGTGTGCACAAATTTTGATTAAACAGATGGCAACACAAAACCACCAGTCAAATTCAAGGTAGCCTGTAACTTGAAATATGATCCAAATTATTATCCAAATCCTTTCACATTCTCAATAAAACATGGTCTATATTACAAAACAGAATATATTACAGTTTATCTCCCCAAAGCCATAGTAGGACTTTTGGACATAGTAGGACATAGTAGTAGTACTACTCCCAAAAGCTAGTACGACTTTTGGTATTTGGTGTTGCCAAAAAAAGGAGTAAAACTGGATTTTCCTCTCTTAAGTGTTTTTATTAACCGTAGAAGAATGGACAGATTATGTGCTAGATTCCACCCCTATTTGTAGCAAAACTGACCCCAGACCCACCAAAAATCACTGGCAATATCCACAGACCTCAGCAATTTTCAGCCACTGTGCCATGGCAGATTTGTGTGTTGCAAAAGGTACGCAGGTGTGCCACAAGAGTTTGGAGCACAGCACAAGAGTTTGGAGCACAGCTGAAAATAGCTGAAAACCTCTTCTGGGTTCTGCGGCTATATTTCTAGGGCAACTGTCTGTAGTTACAAATTCTCTGCCTTTCTTTCTCCACCAGTAGAGATATTCACTGCTATAGACAGTTGCCCTAGAAACAGGGCTGCAGAACCTGGAAGATTCTGCAAGAATCTCCCAGAAGCTGGAAGTGGCATCACAAGAGGCAAAGACCATAGAGATGACCATAGAGGTCAGTGAACAGCAAGAAGAAAAACATCGAAAATGGCTGCCCCTAGATACACCATACTAGTTTCAACCTCCTCGCCATTCCCAGACTTGCTTTAGACTCCACCCCATTCTCAAAGACTCCAAACATCACTTGAGTGTGACATTCCAAGAGCTGATAACCCCATTTGTCATTAAATTAGGTTAATTTTTTTCTTGTTCTTTATTTTAATTTGTAGGGATGGAAGAAGTCTGACACCTTGATAAACAGTTTTCACTTCAGACCTCAGCTCCATCCAATCATTTACAGGGACCATTTGGATGTATGAGTATTGGATTTACACACAAAGGAACCAACCTCAACCCGCCCAGAAAGCAAGAATGAAAAGGATGCTACCCTGAAGCAAATGAAGCTGGTAAAATCGTCCCTGGACTGCACTTCCAAAAAGAGGTAGGTCATACAATCCATCATCTACGCCAGATTTGTATAGCTTGTGATCTGCCAAGCCAGTTGGGTGCTTTGATTCAAACAGGACAAAAAGACAGCTTGATCACAACTTTGTTTTAAGCAGTGTTATTTAGGCAGTCTGAGTGTCCCAAAATGGAGATGGAAAAGAGGGGAATGATTTCAGACAAAAACTGCTTGAGGTATGTAATGGTTATGGCTATAGATACACACAGAGTGGTGATGCAGTAAAATGGTGACTGGAGGATAAAAGCAAAATGTTTAATACAGTGAATTTTTATGTTGATACATAAATTTAGAGGATTCTGCTTGAGTAAAACATTGGAGCAATTAGAAAGGAAAAGAAATTTTTATGAAATTACAATCTTGATTAAATAAGAGACATGTGGGGGGCAAGGTAGATGTGTTTCTGAAACCTCTGGTTACCTCTGCAGATGCCTGTTTGCAGGAAACATGCAGAATTTTGGCAGAAGCCAAGCACTTTCATGACTAACAAAATCTCTCTCCAGAATTATATCGGGAATGCAATCCTAACCTGCGCCAGAACAGGCCGGCTGGCCTGCGCTGTATCCAGCACAGGTTGGGAGCAGGCTGGAGCCTCCACAAGACAAGGGCATGTTTGTCCCTTACTCCGGGATAGGCACCAGCCACCTCTATTGGGCTGCTCGGATCGCAAGTCTGAGCACACTGTGCAGCCCAGGGCCAGGGGTTTGGATGCGGCCTAACAGCTGCATCTGCACTCCACCCCCTCCCTGGGCCACCCCGCCTGCTGGAATGCCCTCCCACCCCACCCCATTCCATCCTCCCTCCCGCCTCCTCCTCGCCCAGAACAGCCCTTGGGCCAACCGAACTTGGTTGGTGCAGGAGTGTTTTATGGGGGACTTGGTCTGGCGCTGCAGCGTCGATGCAAGTGCCTGCGTTGGCACTGCACCAGAAGCACTGGCATGGACATGCTTTGCGGTACGTTTGCGACAGCGTTCAACCAATGCAAGGGGCTTGCGTCAGCCAAAGGGGGTTTAGGATTGTGCCCTGGGAGTCGTGACTGCACACCTCTCAGAAGCAACTGTAACTCTTTGCAAAGCAGAATATCTCTGTTAGGAATGAAAGCTTATGAAACAGACCCAAAGTCCCCTACTTTATTTCCTCTTTGATCGCTTTAATTTCAAGAACAAAACACTTTAGTTTTTAATTGCCATTTGTTTCTAAGAAAAACAAACAAACCAGATACAAGCTGCGTATATGCAAGGGTTTGGCTCCTCTGCATATCCATTACAATTAACAGTGTAAAGCCTTGCAACAGTTCTGCAGCATTAGCTAAGGGCCAAACAGTAGCATCCTGGACGAGGGTGTGGGGCACTAGTTTGCAAGGCATTTTACTTTGCTGTGTAAACCTCTACCTTGTCCTCACAGCGAAAGCAATGCCTCCACCTCCACGTTGCTTACTGGCTACTACGAGGGAGAGGAACAGTTTACAGGGCAAGGTAAGTGCTTTGCGAAACTTGGTGCCCCGCCCCTCTACAGGGACACTACTGGGACCAAATATTATATTAGATGTGCAGTCTGGCCCTGATGTGCTTGTTTGTTTGGTGTTTTTGTTAAGCATCTGTGGGGGAGACCTTGAATCAAATCAAAACAGGACCATGGCAATGGGAAGGTGGCATTAAACCTTTCCCTCCATTGCCAATCGCAAGCTAGGGGGTTGTCACGTGGATTTACCTGTCAGTGGGTAGACACTTAGGCAATATGTTTCTGCTAAGCATTAATTATTATCTTTGCTACTAATCAGCAATTATTAGGAGTGTGCCAGCATGAATGCATATTTTTATTGTTTAATTCTACCTTCCTGTAAAACATCCAAAGCATCTTATAAATATAACCAAAGTTCAAGCAAAAACCAATACAAAATACAATAGCGCACTAGAAGTAAAACAACTGAAGTAATTGCCAAATTTGTTCAAATAGTAGTTCAAATAAAAGATCAAAAATATGTTGAAACAGAAAATTCTTTAAAAGATGCCTAAAAGCACTAGAGAAAGAGCCCAGCAAATGATCGGAGAGGCTCTTCCACAATCTTGGCTCCACCAGTGAAAGATTTTGAGGTAGCAATCCTATATACACTTACCTGAGAATAAGTCCCATTAAAATCAACGTGACTTACAAGGCACAGGAGTAGACACAGGATTGTGCTGCAACTCTTGTAACTGTCCATCTGATCTCATGCAATGGCTAGACAGAAAGGAAGGCTTCTGCAGCCAATGCTGGACACGTTTGTTTGGAAATAGGCAGTTCCAGAAATGGGGAATTGTGGAATCTTCACACTACGCTCCAGAAAGTAAAATAATGCACCCTGGTAACACAGGTATGGTTAGGGCCAGATTTCCAGAAGGTCCCAGGGTAAGTCCCACACATGTGGGAGGGCTGCTGAGCCTCTCCTCACCTCCTGAAGCATCCTTCTCCCATCTAGCAAAACTCCCCTATCAACTTGGAAGTATTGCAAGCCAGCCCTCATTGTCAGTAGGACAGCCCAACTTTTCAAATCAGCCAATGTAGCTGTGCTTAACAGTACATACATTAGCAAGTGATAACATTATTCTTCCTATTGTGAAAAAAAGCATTTCTGCACATCAAGCTGCTATTAAATGAACTAGCGCTGGCTAGAGCAGAAGGGGGGATCAGTTGGCAACCCAGCGTATCACCCAGAGCTTCTGCTGAAAAGAAAAATGACCCTTTGAGTCTGCCTAAAGGGACGGCTTGGCTTGCAGCCCTAGAGAATATTATTATACATAAGATACATTATACATATTTTTCTATGTTATAAAAAATGCTATAATTTTCTCAGAGCTAAACCATTGCATTAAATAAATTCATGCTAAAAAAAATTAAACATAGATGAGGAACAAACGTGTTGTACCACAAACATTTTTTTAATCTGTGAAATTCTTTCCCAACTACTCTGTAGTACATGAGAAGGAAAAGATTACCCTTTACAACTTTGCTCTTTTAAAAAGCAAACTATTTTTAAACCACTTTTGTTTCCTAAATCATAATAGCAGCAAGATCACTGAGAGTTGCTGTAAGTGCTGCTATCGTAGTTCATCTCATGTGTGAGTTGGAAGGTGTTCTCTGCACCCTTTATCTCTGGCAAACCATCCCAGCTCTGTCAACACCACAGCCTGAGAATTTTCAAAGAGGGCCCCCTTTCTCACCCATTTTTTATCCAGATCCATTTTCTGGTCCCTTTTGTCCTCTCTCCTTTCCCTATTGATATGAAAGATAAAGCAACTTTTATGGATTAAACGGTTGCACAAGCATCACCCAATAAACCACTATTAATTGTAATGGATTTTTTGTTTCTTCTTTCAATGATGTTTCCATGGTAACATTTCCACATCCTTTTGTTATGGGGGGTGGGGGGGGTCACTCTAGGAGAGGGTTAACCGTAGGGCAGCAAAGGGCAGGCAATTGGTCAGCCGTTTATTTTCTCTGGTCCTTCAGCAAAGGTTAGTGGAGGTCACCAAAAGCCAAAGGGTAATTACTTTTCTTCCACAGGGTTAAAGTCGCACAGATTGCGATTGGGACAACTGTATGGATGACCTTCAGCTCTCTTTTTTTTTTTATTACGTTCAATCTTCTTTTTGTGTAAGCAGAGAAAATAGCAATAAGCTTGGTGGAGAGGATAAATTGCCCAGAGATCTATATGCAAGGTAGATAGACAGTGGTGTGCATTTTCAGGATACTATCATCTATTAACCTAATCTACAAAGGGGAAAAAAAATCGATTGAGTAAGCCCTTGTAGTTAAAGGGTGAAGCACACTTAAATGCAAACAACAACAAAAGTTCAGAATATTTTATTGTTTAAAAAAATGAAAGTATTTTGCTGTTTTTTAAAAAAGAAAATACCATTATGCTAATAGTTGTAAGCCCTGTTGTCTTCGTTATTGGAATTTTTCAATCATTTATCTATACTGTCCTCCTAGCTGCTGTAAAGCACTGAGTCTTGCTCCAAGTTGCTCATAAGGGCTCATAAGGAGCCCAAGGACAACAGAAAAAGGAAATAGAGGCAGGAGAAATGGGAAAAATACATGGTTATTACATGTACATTCTTAGGCTGTCAGGGATCATATTTGAAGATAGCAGGCTTATCTAGGGGAGCAGTTCCAAGTTGTTAGTGGATATGCACAGTGCTGTAACATGGGTGGAGCCTGAGGTACAGCCGCTCCAAGCGCAATTCAAAGGGGGGCGCAATTTTTGCAACATCAAAAAGCAAATAACTTATGGTATTTTGAAAATTGCGCCCCTTGTCCCCTCTGTATAACTTCTTTCGACCTGGTTTTCCTGTTGTTTCCATCTTCGTTTCCACTCAAATGCCTCCTTACAACACCTGGAGGAACCAGAAATGAGGGTGAATTGAAATGCCTTGTTCATCAAACTCTTGGAAAGCCTCCAAGTCAGGAAGTGGGCGGTAATGTGATGTCATCACAACTTCTGGTTTGTGAAGAGCATCTGGAGAGATTGCAGCCACACGCTGGTGGTGAGTTTGGGAAAAAGCGGAGGGGGCGCAACATACTTTCTTGCCCCAGGCACATTTTTTATTCATTATGATTCTGGATATGCATCCCTTCTTGCTCTCCACTTTCTCTTTTTTTACTGGATCAGCAGTTGAACGGGGCAAAAACTGGTAATTTCTTTTGGATACCACAATCTCAGGCTACAGAGATTAAGCAGAGAGTAGCCAACTGGGAAGAACCCTTCCCAGGTTAGCAAGGAACCCCAAGGGTGGTTCTTAAATATCAAAACCACACCAGCATCTGTGAGAGCAATCAGATGTGAGAACCCACTGAACTACCCATGAACACGAACTAGGTAAGCAAAGAGTCAAAATGCAACTAGTTTACTAACATTCAACAGAAAGGGAATTAAGCAAAAAAAATTGGGGTGGGCATATGAAAAAGAACAAGCAGACTGATGGAAAATGCCTGCATTCAGCTATATGGACCCAAAGAAAAGCTTGAGCAAAGAAGGTACAGTAACTAAAAATGCCCAGCAGGTGGAGCTGGGAGGCTACTCAAGAGCACAGCACACAGCTTTGTGTCTCCCCCATGGATTGTGTTGTTCAATCAGTGAAATCCGCAAGCAGGCTTCGAGTGGGGGGAAAGCCAACAAAGCAAAACTCACTGCATCCCCCCCCCCAAGTTGTGACTTCCAAACGTCCAAGGTACAGACAGCCCCAGCAGCACTTTTGCATAGGCCCAGTTCATCTTTTCTGGCGCTCTTGTCCAGATGCAACAGCGCTGAGCCAGCAAGAACCAGTTATTCATTTGTTCCAACTTCCAGACAAACCTCCAGAATGGATCCAGGATGTAACTCAGGGACTTGGAATAAACTAATTATCTGACACACCCATCTAGGATTACAGTCCCTATCACTAGCTACTCACATTATCCAAGCCTGCCTAATAATGGGGTTTTCAACAAAGACTGGGGCAGAAGTCTGCTTTTTAAAGTCTGCCTCAGTAGCTTTTTAGGATGCTGAACCTGCACAAGAGCTTCTGGGCAGTTAGAATTGTCCTAAGCACAAGGAAAGGTAGGCCCTGTTTTCCCCCCTATTTTCAGCCTACTTTTCCAGCAATCAAGGTGAGAGGGGATCAGAGCACGAATAAGAGTTGTCAACGAGGGGGCAGAGATGATGGGCCATATTTCTGCAGTGTTGTAGAGGAAGAGGAAGATGTGGTGACAAGACGTGGATATGAGGAACAAGGAAAGAGAGAAGCCAATGATGCAGCCATATCCATGCGCTCAATACCACTGCTCTCACTGGCCCTATCGCCCAACCCTCTGTACACCCAGCACAGGAATAGAGGCTGCTGGTCCTCAGGGGTACATTCACTCCCTCAGTCAGTTTAAAGCCCCAGCAGCCGCTATGGGACTACTTGGATCCACATCAGTTATTATTATACCACTGGTGCAAATCGAGGGTGGATAGAGTAGATGGAGGGGATCTCTTTTCCCTCACACTGTACCAGAGCCAGGGGACATCCACTAAAGTTGAGTGTTAGGAAAGTTAGAACAAAAGAAAAAAAAATTTTTACCCAGCATGTAATGAGTTTGTGGAACTCCGTGCCACAGGATGTGGTGATGGTGTCTGGCCTAGATGCCTTTAAAAGGGGATTGGACAGATTTATGGAGGAAAACTCCATTACAGGTTGCAAGGTATGATTACAGGTTGCAAGGTATGCAAGGCTAATCCAGTCTGAGATTAGCTGGTCATTCACCATGAAGGCCAGGTAGGAATTTTTTTTCTGTCATCTGAATTGGCCACGGATAGCAGTTTTGGGGCCTACCCCCCAGACTCGACGGAGGGGCGCTATGTTCAGTAGGTTTCATTACTTAAAAGTTGGTCACTTGTGTTTTATAAAAATTACTAGCTTTTTGTTACCCGGCGTTGGCCGGGTAACAAAATGATCTTCCAGAGTTTATGAGTTTTGCCCCCCTTCTTGCCCCCCACAGTGACGGGGGCCAAACCCGGACTCCAACCGCGTCGGGAGCGTTACCGGTCACCTCGGCGACCCCGGAAACTACAGATTCGACACCAATTTTGCCCATTTTCTGCCGTTTTCACTTCAGGCTCCCTGCGCACCCCCACCCCCAGGGGCGCTGGAGGGGGGCTGACCCCCGCAGTGTTTGTTGCCAGATTGCAAGGCATGTGCGTGCCAAGTCTGGCGCCAATTGCTCCAGGCGTCACAGCAAGGCATGGCGGGCATCTTGTTTCGCACCCCTTCCCGCCCCCCACACCGTCGGAAGCGTCGCCGCTCGGCTTGGTGATCCCAGAAACTGCAGATTCAATGCCGATTACAGCTGTTTTCGACCAATTTATGCTGGGCCCCCTGCGTACCCCCTCTGGGGTGCTGGGGGGCCCTGACCCCCACAGTGTTTGTCGCCAGGCCTCAAGGTGTATGCGTGCCAATTTTTGTGTCGATCGGTCCAGGTGTGCCAGCAGGGCATGGTGGACCTTGTGTTTCGCATCCCTTCTTGCCCCGCATGCCGAGGGAGTGTCGGGAGCATCGCCGCTCGTCCCAGCAACCCTGAAAACTACGGACTCAATGCCAATTTTGGCCATTTTCTGCCATCTTCAGGTGGGACCCCCTGCACACCCCCACCCCTGGGGGCATTGGGGGGGCCTGACCCCCACAGTGTTTGTCGCCAGGCCTCAAGGCACGCGCGTGCCAGGTTTGGTGCGCGTTGCTCCAGGCATTCCAGCACGGCATGAGGGATGTTTTGTTTCGCACCTCTTCTGGCCCCCCATGTCGAGGGGGGCCCGAACCTGGACTCCAGCGGTGTCCGGAGTGTCGCCATTTGTCTCAGCAACCCTGAAAACTATGGACTTGATACCGATTTCGGCCGCTTTCGGCTGTTTTCACGTGGGGCCCCCTGACCCCCGCAGTGTTTGTGGCCAGGCCGCTAGGCTTATGAATGCAGGGCATGGTGGACATTGTTTCGTACCCCTTCTCGCCCCCCATGTTGAGGGGGGTTGAACCCGGACTCCAAAGGCGTCAGGGGCGTTGCCGCTCATCTCGGCGACCCCAGAAACTGTGCATTTGACGCCGATTTTGGCCGTTTTTGACCGTTTTCACGCAGGGACCCCCACGTACCCCCACCTTGGGGGCGCTAGGGGGCACAACCCCTGCAGTGTTTGTGGCCAGGCCGCAAGGTGTATGCGTGCCAAGTTTTGTGCTGATCGGTCCAGGCATTCCAGCAGGGCATGGCTGACGTTTTGTTTCGCACCCCTTCTGGCCTGCTGTGCCGAGGGGGGCCCGAACCCGGACTCCACCGGCGTTGGGAGTGCTGCCAGTCGTCTCTGTGACCCTGGAAACAATGGACTTGATGCCGATTTCGGCCATTTTCGGCCGTTTTCATGTGGGGGCCCCTGCGCACCCCTGCCCCCGGGGGAGCTAGGGGGCCCCGACCCCCGCAGTGTTTGTGGCCAGGCCACTAGGCTTCCGCATGCCAGGTTTGGTGCCAATTGGTCCAAGCATTCCAGCAGGGCATGGCGGACGTTTTGTTTCGCACCCCTTCTTGCCCCCCCATGCCGACGGGGGCAAAACCCGGACTCCAACTGTGTCGGTAGCGTCACCGGTCGCCTCGGCAACTCCAGAAACTATGGACTCGATGCCAATTTCGCCCGTTTTCGGCAGTCTTCACTTCAGGCCCCCTATGCACCCCCACCCCCGGGGGCGCTAGGGTGGCCTGAGTGTCTGTCGCCAGGCCGCAAGGCACGCGCATGCCGAGTTTGGTGCGCGTCGCTCCAGGCGTTCCAGCAGGGCATGGCGGACGTTGTGTCTTGCACCCCTTCTCGCATCCCATGCTGAGGGGGGTGAACCAGACTCCGACGGTGTCGGGAGCATCGCTGCTCGTCCCGGCAACCCTGGAAACTGAATTCGACGCCGATTTCGGCCATTTTTGACCATTTTCACATGGGTACCCCTGTGTACCCCACCCCCGGGGATGCTAGGGGGGTCTGACCCCTGCAGTGTTTGTCATCAGGCCGCAAGGTATATGCGTGCCATGTTTTGTGTCGATCGGTCCAGGCGTTCCAGCAGGGCATGGCGGACGTTTTGTTTCACACCCCTTCTTGCACCCCACGCCAAGGGGGGGCAAACCCAGACTCCCACAGCATCGGGAGCAGCACCGCTCATCCCGGCGACCCCGGAAACTATGGATTTGACACCGATTTTGGCCATTTTCAACCGTTTTCACATGGGAACCCCTGCGTACCCCCACCCCTGGGGGTGCTGGGGGGCCCAACCCCCGCAGTGTTTGTGGCCAGGCCACTAGGCTTTCGCATGCCGAGTTTGGCGCCAATCAGTCCGGGAGTTCCAGCAGAGCATGGCGGACGTTTTGTTTCGCACCCCTTCTGGCCCCCCACGTCGAGGGGGGGCTGATCCCGGACTCCAATGGCATCGGGAGCGGCACCGCTCATCTTGGTGACCCCGGAAACTGTGGATTTGATGCCGATTTTGGCCATTTTTGACCGTTTTCACGCGGGGACCCCCACGTACCCCCACCCCCGGGGGCGCTAGGGGGCCCCGACCCCCGCAGTGTTTGTCGCCAGGCCGCAAGGTGTATGCGTGCCAAGTTTCGTGCCGATCGCTCCAGGCGTTGAGGAGCCTATGCGAGACATACATACATACATACATACATACATACATACATACATACATACA
>JAJKFI010038852.1:0-10267 GCA_029204185.1 Lerista edwardsae | reverse complement strand
CGCACACTGGGTCGATACCTTCATTGAATTGTCCACCAGCACCCCGAAATCTCTCTCCTGAGTTGTCACAGACAGCTCAGAACCCATTAGCCTATAGGTAAAGTTTTGGTTTTTTGCCCCAACGTGCATCACTTTACATTTGTCTATGTTGTAACGCATCTGCCATTTGGCTGCCCATTCCCCCAACTTGGAGAGATCCTTCTGGAGCTCTTCACAATCCTTTCTGGTTTTTACCACCCGGAAAAGTTTTGTGTCATCCGCAAACCTGGCCACCTCGCTGCTTATCCCTGTCTCCAGGTCATTTATGAATAAGTTGAAAAGCACGGGCCCCAAGACAGATCCCTGGGGCACTCCACTTTTCACCTCTCTCCATTCTGAAAATTGCCCATTGACCCCCACTCTCTGTTTCCTGGCCCTCAATCATGAGGGCTTCATGAGCTGCTCATGAGCTGCTCAGTACCATGGTGTCAATACCATTACTGGATGGCTTGGCAAAGGAGGGCAAACAATAAACAGTAGCAATAAAGGGGCAAACAGTGACGGCACCTGTATGACTCAGCAGCCCTTCAGGATGCAGAATCATCACAGGAACCTTCATGCTACTTTGTCTGCAAGAAACAGTGTTGGGTGACCTGGACATCTGAAATGATCCAGCAGGGCTCTCCTGATGTTCTTCTCTGCACTTCTTACCTAGTCCTGCTACAGTCTCATATTCAGGTATAGTGAATTAACTGTCTTCTTGTGTACAGGTCAGTCTTTCTCCACTGGGCTGTGAGGAAACCGTGCTGCATGTCTGTATATATGCTTCTGTTATGCTACCGACACCTGGGTAGAGGATGAATACATGATCAAGGTTCAACAGATGACACAGTGACCTGTCACCTGTCTAAGTGGAGATGCTAGGATTTGAACTTGAGACCTTTTGCACGCACTGAACTACAGTGGTAAAGCATTTAGCATACTCCTCGTATTTCACTATTGCACAGCGGTCCAGCATGTGGTAGCAACCACAACTGGGTGTGTATGGGGAAAAAAAACAGCAAAATTGGGCAGCTCAATCTCACCCAACTCCCCTTGTGCTGATGCACTGGCATCAACACTGCATCCACCGTATCCCACAAGCAGAGGCGTCATCCTACTGGAAGGGGCGGTACGCCATTCCGGTAGTTCCGGGGAGAGCAGGAACAGAGCAGCAGCGCGCGGCAGACTCCGTGCGCTGTTTCTGCCCTCCCGCCCGCCCCTGCGCCTGGATCGCTCTGTAAGAGAGCTCTTCCGGGCACAGGGAGGTGTTGCCGGGCGCCGCAAGGGGGCGGGGAGCTACAGCTCACCCGTCCGTCCCCGCAGCGTTCCGGATCCTGGCACCAGCAGCGTTCCGGTTGCTGGTGCCAGTGAATGACGTCACTGCCCACAAGGGAGTTTTGGCATGTTGCGGCCTCTTTGGGATAAGGTAACATTTATTCCCTTCCCCCAGGGTAAGCCCCAGCAGCTGCCCTGAGTCAACTAGGACCTGCCCCAGCTCTGTAGCTGGTGCAAGACCATGTTGACCCATTGAAGTGAATCAGGTCTCGGAAGAGGGTTTAGGATTTAGCAGGCACTACTGCCACTGAACCCACCCCCTCCCAGGCCCAATTCACACTCCTTGCTACCCCATCTCCTCCCTGTTCCGCCCACCCCATGCTCTCCCCCATCCCATTCCACCACCACCCCGAGCAGCCTTACCTGCCCCTGCAGGCATCCCCAGTCCATCAAACCATAGACCTGGCTGCTTGTGGCAATGGCCAGACCACGCTCACAGGCATAGCTGCGTATATCTGCCGTAAAGCACTTTATGCTGGCAGAACGAACATTCCCCCAGCACAATATGTCCACAGGACTGAGCCAACAATCTTCTTAATGACACAGGCAGCCTACCTCTTTTTTCTCAAGTGTCTTTACCCTCTGCTTCTGAATGGTCACCTTTTTCTTTCATATAAGTATTTCTTTTATTTAGGTATGCTGATGCCAATTAGAACTGAGCAGTTCTCTTTCTGCTGGGCACACCTGTTTCAAAAAGAACTTATGCAAAGTACAATGGCCTTTCTCCTGCATATTTATGGATGGGGACTGGAATTCCCAGATTTTCCTTGTCCTCAGCTATAAGCAGATGGCAACAGCCCAGCACAAATGTTTCTTGTAAGGAGTTCTTTTCCTGCTCCTTGATAGCCTACTCGAGATAAGAATGAGCTCTCAACTAGGGACCTCTAAATAATGAAGGAGAAAGTGACATTTCTACCCATCATTGCAATTGCTTTTCCACTCTCTTTATTCCGTCGCTCTTGTGCGGTTTCTTGAGGATAACTTCTCTTTTCAAATGAGCTTCTAATATCCTTCTGATCAATAATTCAGCCTTATACTTAGCATCATGCTCCATGTTACATAAATAAATGTAAATGCCAAGGCTGAGTTTGCACGTGGGTGTCCATTGTTCATAGCTAGATCACTCCCACATGAAGTAATTGTGCATGTGTGAAGCAGCTGTAATGAAACTGCAAAAAGAGCTTTCTGATCCTTCCAAGCTATATACACAGTTGCCCTAATAGAGCAGGAAGGTGCAGGTACTGCTCAGACATGCATTTCCTCGAGCTAAGAAGCCTGATCTGGAGTTGAAAGCTCTATCCTTGAACAAAGGGCTGGCCCATTCATAAGGCTAACTGAGCAGGCTGCATCAGGTAGCAGGTTGAAGCACCCAACTCCCATCCAGGGGCCACCCCTATTCCTGCTCCTCCTTCCTGGATCAGAAAGGAAGAAGGGGGCTGAAGAGGGAGTGTTAGGAGAATGCTGGGCCAGCACTTTACCCTATACTCTCCTCTCCTCCATACTTCTCCTTACTCTATGTCCCTCTCTTCCTTTTCCAATCCAGAGAGTTGGAGGAGGGGAGAAGCTAACATACCAACTAAAGGGGGAAGCATTTCTTCGCCTGATGCTTCAGGCACCAGGAGGTCTTGGGTCAGCCCTGCTTGGACATGCCATCAAATTCTCTTCAACAGCCCAAATCATCTGTCCTGTGGAGGCTTGCATCTGCTCCTGTGCCTTTCCCTGCTATTCCCCAGGCATGTGCAACCATTGAAGGCAATCTGACTGCACACTTTCAGCCACCCAGCTTAGAGAGAAATAAGCAGCTGGCATCTCACTTACTCCCCCTGTCAGATAATCGTAACTTATGGCCAGGCTAGATGTGACGTGGCATGTCCGTGAATGGACCTCCTGATGTCTTCCACTTTGGTTAAAAAATAGTTAGCTGGGGATTTGGATCAGGGTCACAGGACTGAGGGACTTCCCCACAACCGCTCCGGACTTAAATCCCTGTCCCTCACCCCGCTGCCACCTGAAGCTCCCATTAGTTATGGGAGGAGGGAAAAAACAAATACCTATATTGCATCAATTTATAGGACAGTGATGGCGAACCTATGACAGTGATGGTGAGCCTATGTCACGCCAATCTTTTAAAAAGGGAGAAGGGGGGACCCTAGAAACTACAGGCTGGTCAGCCTGTTCCAGGTAAGATGGTGGAAAGCCTCATCAAAGATAAAATCCTAAAACACGTAGAGGAACAAGTACTGCTGAAGGAAAGTCAGCATGGCTTCTGTAAGGGTAAGTCTTGCCTCACAAACTTTTTGGAATTCTTTGAAAAGGTTAACAGGCACGTGGATGTGGGTGAACCTGTGGATATCATATATCTGGATTTTCAGAAGACATTTGACACGGTCCCCCACCAAAGGCTGCTGAAGAAACTTCACAGTCAGGGAATAAGAGGGCAGGTCCTCTTATGGATTCAGAATTGGTTGAGGGCCAGGAAACGGAGAGTGGGGATTAATGGGCTATTTTCACAGTGGAGAGAGGTGAAAAGCGGAGTGCCCCAGGGATCTGTCTTGGGGCCGGTGCTTTTCAACTTGTTCATAAATGACCTGGAGACAGGGACAAACAGCGAGGTGGCCAAGTTTGCAGATGACACAAAACTTTTCTGGGTGGTGAAGACCAGAAGGGATTGTGAAGAGCTCCAGAAGGATCTCTCCATGTTGGGGGAATGGGCGGCAAAATGGCAGATGCGTTTCAACGTAGACAAGTGTAAAGTGATGCACATTGGAGCAAAAAACCAAAACTTCACCTATAGGCTTATGGGTTCTGAGTTGTCTGTGACAGCTCGAGAGATCTTGGGGTGCTGGTGGACAATTCAATGAAGGTATCAACCCAGTGTGCGGCAGCAATTAAGAAGGCCAATTCCATGCTTGGGATCATTAAAAAAGGAGTTGAGAATAAAACAGCCAATATCATCATGCCGTTGTACAAATCGATGGTAAGGCCACACCTGGAATATTGTGTACAGTTCTGGTCGCCGCACCTCAAAAAGGACATAGTGGAGCTGAAAAAGGTGCAGAAGAGAGCGACAAAAATGATTACGGGGTTGGGGCACCTTTCTTATGAAGAAAGACTGCAGTGTTTGGGGCTCTTCAGCCTAGAAAAAAGGCGCCTGAGGGGGGACATGATTGAGACATACAAAATAATGGATGGAAGGGATAGAGTCAATAAAGGGATGTTCTTTTCCCTCTCTCAAAACACCAGAACCATGGGGCATCCGCTAAAACTGAGGGTTGGGAGAGTTAAAACAGATAAAAGGAAGTACTTTTTTACCCCGCGGGTGGTTAGTCTGTGGAACTCTTTGCCACAGGAGGTGGTGATGGCATCTGGTCTTGATGCCTTTAAGAGGGGTTTGGATGGATTTCTGGAAGAAAAGTCCATCATGGGCTATAAGCCATGATGGATTGTGCAACCTCCTTACATTAGTAGTAGGCTACTTCAGAGTACCGGGTGCAAGAAAGTGGCAACAAGATGCAAGCGTCTTGTATCTTGTGCCTCCCTGGGACACCTGGTGGGCCGCTTTGAGATACAGGAAGCTGGACTAGATGGGCCTTTGGCCTGATCCAGCAGGGCTCTTCTTATGTTCTTATGTTCTTATACGCTTGTCAAAGGTGACACACCGTGACGTTTTGAGTGACATGCCAGTGTTCACCAATGCCCAACAACAACTGAGTTTGTCTTACTCATCTTTAATGGTTGGAATATTTCTTGATATTAAACAGCACCACACATGATTGGACTGTATTTTTAAATAAATAAATGAATATGTAAGAATTGTTTCTCTTTTGTTCTTTTGAGGGGTGACACGCCAGCAGAGACAAGTTAGACATTTTCTGAATTTTTCTGTTTAAGCAATTTATTCAAGTTTCTGAACACACACACACACACAAAAACAAAACCATGTTGACACCAAACATTGATTACACAATACAATTATACAATACAATTTTGACTTCCCGCAGCTCCCTCTATTACCTCTAAATTTTGATGATTCCCTTCAATCATCAAATAACCATATTACATTTGTTTTTCCCTCGACATTTTCTGAATTTTTGACACATCAAGCCCAAAAGGTTCTCCATTCCTGGCATTAGGAAAATTTGCAACAGGGTTGATTTAAGTCAAGAAAACAGTGCATCAAAAAAGGGTGGAGCCCTCCCTTCCCTGCTGTGGCTGCAGTCTAAATCACCCCACAGCTGCTTTTAACCAAAGATCAAGACACTGGAACAGCTATTTTCAACCAGGGTGCACAGGTATGTCATGGGAGTTTGGGGGAGAGTCATTTATTAGTAGGGCAATTGTGGGATGTGAACTCCACCAGCAGCAATGTGGTGTCCTTGTCAATTGTCCAAAAATTGATGTGCACATTGACAATTTTGGTGCCTTCTCAGTGTATCATGAGATGAAAAAGATTGGAAATTGCTGCACCAGAAGGTCCAATCACATTCCACACACATCACATCAAGCTTGGTCCCCAAATTCCCTGGTAAAACAGGCTATAAGCACCAATAAATCTATTTCAAAAATTATAGAACTTGAGCCTCATCTTGAATCTTGTGATTTTTGCTGCATCATTTCATCTGCTTTGCTTTTCAAGCCACATCCTTCAAAACAGTGGCTTTGAGGTACATAATACACACAGTGCGCTGGGGCTTAATAGCAGTCTCCTCTCAGCATCCCTGCTTTGCTTGCTTGTACAATAAGCCATCCATCTGCTTCTCTCCCTAATTTTTCCCTCTGCAGCTCCCAATGATGAAGCTGAAACTTTATCTTCCAGAGAGGAACCTTTTTACTGTGCATGCCCAGCAGAGGGCTCCCTACCCCAACTTTACAACACCAACACTCCTTTCTGAACTGTCTCATACAGAACTCTGCTCCTATTTTCCATTTGGGGAGGCAGATTCTTGTACTGTATGAACTATTTCTTTCCTTCCTTTGCCCTCCTTATGAAACAGATTGTGGCACAATCCTAACCTGGAGTTAGGCCAGCAAAGTTTGGCTGGCACAAGGGCCACCGTAAAATACGTTTGGACCACTCTCGAGTCAGGGAGGATGGTGCACGTCTGTGAGCTGGCCTCTCTGACTCCCAGAGCCCAATCCTAACCTGGAGTTAGGCCAGCATAAACTAAGCCAGCAAAGTTTGGCCAGCACAAGTGCCACCATAAAGTGTGTTTAGACTACTCTCGGAGTCAGGGAGGATGGCTCACGTCTGTGTGCTGGCCTCTCTGACTCTGACAGTGGTCCAAACATACTTCACAGTGGCCCTTGTGCCAGCCAAACTTTGCTGGCCTAACTGTGCCGGCCTAACTCCAGGTTAGGATTGCGTCCTAAGACAAAGCATAACACAGCAGCAGTACAAGGAAAATTCAGCAGGGTCACCAAGAAGGCCAATGGTGAAGGTTCTAGCAGCTGTCAGCTGAATGGGACAAGAACAGGACTGACATCAGCATCACAGGACAACTGTCAGGGATCCACAGCTGATCCCCAAGACAGTCTCTGTGCCTATTGTTTTTGTGTGATGAAGGCAAAATGACTCCCTCCGTAGGGTCCCACCCAAATAGGACCCCATGGAGGGCAGCTTGTAGAATCCTCCTCGGAACGAGATCAAGGAAACACTTCTTTCAGAAGAAGTGGGGCCCAATGAGGGGCATTCCTGCGGGGGGCCCCACTCACCCCACACGCCCCCCCACTCACCAAGAAGAGCAAATGTGGTGCCACACGCAAAGCGTGGCACCTGGAAATCATTAGTGGTGACATGATGATGTCACTGCTAACTGCTTCCTGGTGGCCCATTTTGGGCCATTTGGAGCCAGGGACAGGTGGGGAGGGCCCCAGGTAAAGCTGCTCTGTTCACCCCACTGACTTACAGCCCATAGAAGTCTTGGCTGCAGCAGCAGGCGATATGCTCACTATGCTGGTGTGGTGTGACATTGGTCACATTGGCTAAAGGCCAGCTCTGCTAGTCAAGATTGAATGCACTGCTCTTCAATGCAGCGCTGGTCATAGGAATTAGCAATACTTTAGAAAGTGCATTTCAAAGAGGTGGTTTTGTCCCAGATTTTGAAAAGTAACAATATATTTCATATTAACAGTCTCATCCTAAATATCATTCTTCTGGAGCGAGTCCTATTGATTTTGTTGGAATTAACTTTCCAATAAGCATATTTAGGATTGCAGTCTTATATTAATTTCCAATTTGTGATTCAGGTATAATTTTCATCTGCTGGCAGATAGTGCTTGTTTTCTGTCTAGTGAATACAAACAGAAAACCTATTTGATGTGCCATGTAGGAACAGGAGTGTTACAGACCCTTCCCCACAAAAAAAGGGGGACAAAGGATACAGGGGAGAGCCAGTTTGGAAAGGAGCCTGTCAGTTCCCTTTCAGCCCCAAAGTTCCCTTACTTCCCCCCAAAGTCTATAATGAACAGATGGAAGCAAGCCCATGGGGAACTTCACCTGATTGATGATAATAAAAGAACACTGCACTGAGCACATGCAAGTAATTGATTGGTTCATTTATTTAAAAACATTTTTGTCCTGCCTTTCTAAGCCCTCGCGGGCAGCTGATAAAAATGGAATAAAAACAATATACTCAAAAAATAAACTATCCAATTATCAAAACGAACAAAACAATATCAAATGGCAAGCAAATCAGGAACAACAACCCAAATTAGCAGCACAACAGGTTCAAAACAACTGGGAGTCAATGCAGTAAAGGAAATGAAAGGCTAGAAAAATTAAAAAGTTGTCATGCTCCTTCAGAATGCCAGCAGAGAAGAGACAGGTCTGTTTTCATCTGGGAGTGTTCCATAGGCCCCCACCACAGAAAAGGCCAAGTTACAAGTCATTGCCTATATATCTAAAGGTACATTAAATATTTGTAATGTCTTGATGGGATGGGCGGATTCATACCTGGATGCTCCAGGTATCTGGGTCCCAAACTATGAAGGTCTTTATAGGTTATCAGTGACACTTTGAAGTGTGCCTGTACGAGAAACCAGTGCATCACCAGGGGTGTGACATGGTCGTGACATCTGATTCCAGCCAACATCCTGATGGCTGCATTCTATACCAATTGGTTTCCAACCAGTCTTAAAGACAACCCAAACTGAGTGTCTTACAATATAGTAGTTCACTCTGGATGCCACCAGAGCATGGGTTAACTACATCCAGGTCTGTGTGATTCAAGAAAAGATACAATTGGCAGACAAGTCTAAACTGATTAAAGGTGACCTGGGCCAGAGCCATCACCTACCTAGACATCTCGGTTCAAGGACAGATCCAGAAGCTGTGAACCTGATCTGTCAAGAGGAGTGCAACTCCTTCCAGAAAAAGTTGACAAACCAATTCCTGGCACACAGATCTCTTCATCAACAGCGCCTCTGTCATCTCTGTATTTAATTTCAGCTTGTTAGCTTTCATCCAGCCAATCAAAAACTCCAAACAATTCAAGACTTCCACAGCTTCCTTGGAAGATGATGGAAATGAGTGACAAGAGTTGATTACACCCAACCCAAATCCTCAGATGACATACCCCAACAGTTTCAAGTAGTTGTCACAGAGCAGTGGTTCCCAAACTGTGAGTCAGGACCCACCAGTGGGTCGTGAGCCAATTTCAGGAGGGTCGCCAAGCAACTAGCACAGCCATTTTGAAAATTTGGGAAGATGGGATGCTGGAAAGGGGGAGGTCTGTGTGGTTGTTTGATTTGCGTCAAGGTTGTACAGTAAAAGGTTGTCTTTTTCTTTCTGATTCACTTTGCTCTTGGAAAATGTCTGAGAAATAACCCAACTTATTGATGCATTCTCAGAAAGCAGCAGGCTCTGGCATCAGAATTACGGCATTTTTGGCCATGGCATCAGTTCTGGTGGGTCCCGGACAGATTGTCATTATAAAAAGTGGGTCCTGGTGCTAAAAAGGTTGAGTACCACTGTCCTAGAGCATAGAGAACAGAAAAGAATCTGGAGAAAGGGATAGAAAAGAACCCTGAGCATAGTACCAGAAGGATACCATGGTTAATGGTATTGAAAGCCACAGAGAAGATCAGTACAGTCAACAAGGACACACTCCCCCTTTTTCAGTATCCTGCACAGATCATCTATCAAGGTGACCAAGGCTGTTTGCACGTAACCACAAGGCTCTAGCTACAGGAAGGCAGGTGGAAGAATGAGTTACCTGGGAGAACCCACCTCCCAGATATCACTCCTTTCTGGTGCAACCTACTGCCACAATCAGGAAGTTGGCACATGCCAGCATTTCTCACAACCACCGCAAAGAGTGAGACTAAGAACATAAGAACATAAGAAGAGCCCTGCTGGATCAGGCCAAAGGCCCATCTAGTCCAGCTTCCTTTATCTCACAGCGGCCCACCAGGTGCCCCAGGGAGGCATGAAACAACAAGATCCTGTTGCATCCTGTTGCCACTCCCTTGCACCCGGTACCAGTAGCCCACCACCTTTGAAAGGAGGTTGCACAATCCATCATGGCCTATAGCCCACGATGGACCTTTCCTCCAGAAATCTGTCCAATCCCCTCTTAAAGGCATCAAGACCAGATGCCATCACCACCTCCTGTGGCAAGGAGTTCCACAGATTAACTACCCGGTGGGTAAAAAAGTACTTCCTTTTATCTGTTTTAACTCTCCCAACCCTCAGTTTTAGTGGATGCCCCCTGGTTCTGGTGTTTTGAGAGAGGGAAAAGAACATCCCTCTATCGACTTTATCCCTTCCATGCATAATTTTGTATGTCTCAATCATGTCCCCCCTCAGGCGCCTTTTTTCTAGACTGAAGAGCCCCAATCGCTGCAGTCTTTCTTCATAAGGGAGGTGCCCCAGCCCCGTAATCATTTTAGTTGCTCTCTTCTGCACCTTTTC
>JAJKFI010038851.1:0-10267 GCA_029204185.1 Lerista edwardsae | reverse complement strand
CGCACACTGGGTCGATACCTTCATTGAATTGTCCACCAGCACCCCGAAATCTCTCTCCTGAGTTGTCACAGACAGCTCAGAACCCATTAGCCTATAGGTAAAGTTTTGGTTTTTTGCCCCAACGTGCATCACTTTACATTTGTCTATGTTGTAACGCATCTGCCATTTGGCTGCCCATTCCCCCAACTTGGAGAGATCCTTCTGGAGCTCTTCACAATCCTTTCTGGTTTTTACCACCCGGAAAAGTTTTGTGTCATCCGCAAACCTGGCCACCTCGCTGCTTATCCCTGTCTCCAGGTCATTTATGAATAAGTTGAAAAGCACGGGCCCCAAGACAGATCCCTGGGGCACTCCACTTTTCACCTCTCTCCATTCTGAAAATTGCCCATTGACCCCCACTCTCTGTTTCCTGGCCCTCAATCATGAGGGCTTCATGAGCTGCTCATGAGCTGCTCAGTACCATGGTGTCAATACCATTACTGGATGGCTTGGCAAAGGAGGGCAAACAATAAACAGTAGCAATAAAGGGGCAAACAGTGACGGCACCTGTATGACTCAGCAGCCCTTCAGGATGCAGAATCATCACAGGAACCTTCATGCTACTTTGTCTGCAAGAAACAGTGTTGGGTGACCTGGACATCTGAAATGATCCAGCAGGGCTCTCCTGATGTTCTTCTCTGCACTTCTTACCTAGTCCTGCTACAGTCTCATATTCAGGTATAGTGAATTAACTGTCTTCTTGTGTACAGGTCAGTCTTTCTCCACTGGGCTGTGAGGAAACCGTGCTGCATGTCTGTATATATGCTTCTGTTATGCTACCGACACCTGGGTAGAGGATGAATACATGATCAAGGTTCAACAGATGACACAGTGACCTGTCACCTGTCTAAGTGGAGATGCTAGGATTTGAACTTGAGACCTTTTGCACGCACTGAACTACAGTGGTAAAGCATTTAGCATACTCCTCGTATTTCACTATTGCACAGCGGTCCAGCATGTGGTAGCAACCACAACTGGGTGTGTATGGGGAAAAAAAACAGCAAAATTGGGCAGCTCAATCTCACCCAACTCCCCTTGTGCTGATGCACTGGCATCAACACTGCATCCACCGTATCCCACAAGCAGAGGCGTCATCCTACTGGAAGGGGCGGTACGCCATTCCGGTAGTTCCGGGGAGAGCAGGAACAGAGCAGCAGCGCGCGGCAGACTCCGTGCGCTGTTTCTGCCCTCCCGCCCGCCCCTGCGCCTGGATCGCTCTGTAAGAGAGCTCTTCCGGGCACAGGGAGGTGTTGCCGGGCGCCGCAAGGGGGCGGGGAGCTACAGCTCACCCGTCCGTCCCCGCAGCGTTCCGGATCCTGGCACCAGCAGCGTTCCGGTTGCTGGTGCCAGTGAATGACGTCACTGCCCACAAGGGAGTTTTGGCATGTTGCGGCCTCTTTGGGATAAGGTAACATTTATTCCCTTCCCCCAGGGTAAGCCCCAGCAGCTGCCCTGAGTCAACTAGGACCTGCCCCAGCTCTGTAGCTGGTGCAAGACCATGTTGACCCATTGAAGTGAATCAGGTCTCGGAAGAGGGTTTAGGATTTAGCAGGCACTACTGCCACTGAACCCACCCCCTCCCAGGCCCAATTCACACTCCTTGCTACCCCATCTCCTCCCTGTTCCGCCCACCCCATGCTCTCCCCCATCCCATTCCACCACCACCCCGAGCAGCCTTACCTGCCCCTGCAGGCATCCCCAGTCCATCAAACCATAGACCTGGCTGCTTGTGGCAATGGCCAGACCACGCTCACAGGCATAGCTGCGTATATCTGCCGTAAAGCACTTTATGCTGGCAGAACGAACATTCCCCCAGCACAATATGTCCACAGGACTGAGCCAACAATCTTCTTAATGACACAGGCAGCCTACCTCTTTTTTCTCAAGTGTCTTTACCCTCTGCTTCTGAATGGTCACCTTTTTCTTTCATATAAGTATTTCTTTTATTTAGGTATGCTGATGCCAATTAGAACTGAGCAGTTCTCTTTCTGCTGGGCACACCTGTTTCAAAAAGAACTTATGCAAAGTACAATGGCCTTTCTCCTGCATATTTATGGATGGGGACTGGAATTCCCAGATTTTCCTTGTCCTCAGCTATAAGCAGATGGCAACAGCCCAGCACAAATGTTTCTTGTAAGGAGTTCTTTTCCTGCTCCTTGATAGCCTACTCGAGATAAGAATGAGCTCTCAACTAGGGACCTCTAAATAATGAAGGAGAAAGTGACATTTCTACCCATCATTGCAATTGCTTTTCCACTCTCTTTATTCCGTCGCTCTTGTGCGGTTTCTTGAGGATAACTTCTCTTTTCAAATGAGCTTCTAATATCCTTCTGATCAATAATTCAGCCTTATACTTAGCATCATGCTCCATGTTACATAAATAAATGTAAATGCCAAGGCTGAGTTTGCACGTGGGTGTCCATTGTTCATAGCTAGATCACTCCCACATGAAGTAATTGTGCATGTGTGAAGCAGCTGTAATGAAACTGCAAAAAGAGCTTTCTGATCCTTCCAAGCTATATACACAGTTGCCCTAATAGAGCAGGAAGGTGCAGGTACTGCTCAGACATGCATTTCCTCGAGCTAAGAAGCCTGATCTGGAGTTGAAAGCTCTATCCTTGAACAAAGGGCTGGCCCATTCATAAGGCTAACTGAGCAGGCTGCATCAGGTAGCAGGTTGAAGCACCCAACTCCCATCCAGGGGCCACCCCTATTCCTGCTCCTCCTTCCTGGATCAGAAAGGAAGAAGGGGGCTGAAGAGGGAGTGTTAGGAGAATGCTGGGCCAGCACTTTACCCTATACTCTCCTCTCCTCCATACTTCTCCTTACTCTATGTCCCTCTCTTCCTTTTCCAATCCAGAGAGTTGGAGGAGGGGAGAAGCTAACATACCAACTAAAGGGGGAAGCATTTCTTCGCCTGATGCTTCAGGCACCAGGAGGTCTTGGGTCAGCCCTGCTTGGACATGCCATCAAATTCTCTTCAACAGCCCAAATCATCTGTCCTGTGGAGGCTTGCATCTGCTCCTGTGCCTTTCCCTGCTATTCCCCAGGCATGTGCAACCATTGAAGGCAATCTGACTGCACACTTTCAGCCACCCAGCTTAGAGAGAAATAAGCAGCTGGCATCTCACTTACTCCCCCTGTCAGATAATCGTAACTTATGGCCAGGCTAGATGTGACGTGGCATGTCCGTGAATGGACCTCCTGATGTCTTCCACTTTGGTTAAAAAATAGTTAGCTGGGGATTTGGATCAGGGTCACAGGACTGAGGGACTTCCCCACAACCGCTCCGGACTTAAATCCCTGTCCCTCACCCCGCTGCCACCTGAAGCTCCCATTAGTTATGGGAGGAGGGAAAAAACAAATACCTATATTGCATCAATTTATAGGACAGTGATGGCGAACCTATGACAGTGATGGTGAGCCTATGTCACGCCAATCTTTTAAAAAGGGAGAAGGGGGGACCCTAGAAACTACAGGCTGGTCAGCCTGTTCCAGGTAAGATGGTGGAAAGCCTCATCAAAGATAAAATCCTAAAACACGTAGAGGAACAAGTACTGCTGAAGGAAAGTCAGCATGGCTTCTGTAAGGGTAAGTCTTGCCTCACAAACTTTTTGGAATTCTTTGAAAAGGTTAACAGGCACGTGGATGTGGGTGAACCTGTGGATATCATATATCTGGATTTTCAGAAGACATTTGACACGGTCCCCCACCAAAGGCTGCTGAAGAAACTTCACAGTCAGGGAATAAGAGGGCAGGTCCTCTTATGGATTCAGAATTGGTTGAGGGCCAGGAAACGGAGAGTGGGGATTAATGGGCTATTTTCACAGTGGAGAGAGGTGAAAAGCGGAGTGCCCCAGGGATCTGTCTTGGGGCCGGTGCTTTTCAACTTGTTCATAAATGACCTGGAGACAGGGACAAACAGCGAGGTGGCCAAGTTTGCAGATGACACAAAACTTTTCTGGGTGGTGAAGACCAGAAGGGATTGTGAAGAGCTCCAGAAGGATCTCTCCATGTTGGGGGAATGGGCGGCAAAATGGCAGATGCGTTTCAACGTAGACAAGTGTAAAGTGATGCACATTGGAGCAAAAAACCAAAACTTCACCTATAGGCTTATGGGTTCTGAGTTGTCTGTGACAGCTCGAGAGATCTTGGGGTGCTGGTGGACAATTCAATGAAGGTATCAACCCAGTGTGCGGCAGCAATTAAGAAGGCCAATTCCATGCTTGGGATCATTAAAAAAGGAGTTGAGAATAAAACAGCCAATATCATCATGCCGTTGTACAAATCGATGGTAAGGCCACACCTGGAATATTGTGTACAGTTCTGGTCGCCGCACCTCAAAAAGGACATAGTGGAGCTGAAAAAGGTGCAGAAGAGAGCGACAAAAATGATTACGGGGTTGGGGCACCTTTCTTATGAAGAAAGACTGCAGTGTTTGGGGCTCTTCAGCCTAGAAAAAAGGCGCCTGAGGGGGGACATGATTGAGACATACAAAATAATGGATGGAAGGGATAGAGTCAATAAAGGGATGTTCTTTTCCCTCTCTCAAAACACCAGAACCATGGGGCATCCGCTAAAACTGAGGGTTGGGAGAGTTAAAACAGATAAAAGGAAGTACTTTTTTACCCCGCGGGTGGTTAGTCTGTGGAACTCTTTGCCACAGGAGGTGGTGATGGCATCTGGTCTTGATGCCTTTAAGAGGGGTTTGGATGGATTTCTGGAAGAAAAGTCCATCATGGGCTATAAGCCATGATGGATTGTGCAACCTCCTTACATTAGTAGTAGGCTACTTCAGAGTACCGGGTGCAAGAAAGTGGCAACAAGATGCAAGCGTCTTGTATCTTGTGCCTCCCTGGGACACCTGGTGGGCCGCTTTGAGATACAGGAAGCTGGACTAGATGGGCCTTTGGCCTGATCCAGCAGGGCTCTTCTTATGTTCTTATGTTCTTATACGCTTGTCAAAGGTGACACACCGTGACGTTTTGAGTGACATGCCAGTGTTCACCAATGCCCAACAACAACTGAGTTTGTCTTACTCATCTTTAATGGTTGGAATATTTCTTGATATTAAACAGCACCACACATGATTGGACTGTATTTTTAAATAAATAAATGAATATGTAAGAATTGTTTCTCTTTTGTTCTTTTGAGGGGTGACACGCCAGCAGAGACAAGTTAGACATTTTCTGAATTTTTCTGTTTAAGCAATTTATTCAAGTTTCTGAACACACACACACACACAAAAACAAAACCATGTTGACACCAAACATTGATTACACAATACAATTATACAATACAATTTTGACTTCCCGCAGCTCCCTCTATTACCTCTAAATTTTGATGATTCCCTTCAATCATCAAATAACCATATTACATTTGTTTTTCCCTCGACATTTTCTGAATTTTTGACACATCAAGCCCAAAAGGTTCTCCATTCCTGGCATTAGGAAAATTTGCAACAGGGTTGATTTAAGTCAAGAAAACAGTGCATCAAAAAAGGGTGGAGCCCTCCCTTCCCTGCTGTGGCTGCAGTCTAAATCACCCCACAGCTGCTTTTAACCAAAGATCAAGACACTGGAACAGCTATTTTCAACCAGGGTGCACAGGTATGTCATGGGAGTTTGGGGGAGAGTCATTTATTAGTAGGGCAATTGTGGGATGTGAACTCCACCAGCAGCAATGTGGTGTCCTTGTCAATTGTCCAAAAATTGATGTGCACATTGACAATTTTGGTGCCTTCTCAGTGTATCATGAGATGAAAAAGATTGGAAATTGCTGCACCAGAAGGTCCAATCACATTCCACACACATCACATCAAGCTTGGTCCCCAAATTCCCTGGTAAAACAGGCTATAAGCACCAATAAATCTATTTCAAAAATTATAGAACTTGAGCCTCATCTTGAATCTTGTGATTTTTGCTGCATCATTTCATCTGCTTTGCTTTTCAAGCCACATCCTTCAAAACAGTGGCTTTGAGGTACATAATACACACAGTGCGCTGGGGCTTAATAGCAGTCTCCTCTCAGCATCCCTGCTTTGCTTGCTTGTACAATAAGCCATCCATCTGCTTCTCTCCCTAATTTTTCCCTCTGCAGCTCCCAATGATGAAGCTGAAACTTTATCTTCCAGAGAGGAACCTTTTTACTGTGCATGCCCAGCAGAGGGCTCCCTACCCCAACTTTACAACACCAACACTCCTTTCTGAACTGTCTCATACAGAACTCTGCTCCTATTTTCCATTTGGGGAGGCAGATTCTTGTACTGTATGAACTATTTCTTTCCTTCCTTTGCCCTCCTTATGAAACAGATTGTGGCACAATCCTAACCTGGAGTTAGGCCAGCAAAGTTTGGCTGGCACAAGGGCCACCGTAAAATACGTTTGGACCACTCTCGAGTCAGGGAGGATGGTGCACGTCTGTGAGCTGGCCTCTCTGACTCCCAGAGCCCAATCCTAACCTGGAGTTAGGCCAGCATAAACTAAGCCAGCAAAGTTTGGCCAGCACAAGTGCCACCATAAAGTGTGTTTAGACTACTCTCGGAGTCAGGGAGGATGGCTCACGTCTGTGTGCTGGCCTCTCTGACTCTGACAGTGGTCCAAACATACTTCACAGTGGCCCTTGTGCCAGCCAAACTTTGCTGGCCTAACTGTGCCGGCCTAACTCCAGGTTAGGATTGCGTCCTAAGACAAAGCATAACACAGCAGCAGTACAAGGAAAATTCAGCAGGGTCACCAAGAAGGCCAATGGTGAAGGTTCTAGCAGCTGTCAGCTGAATGGGACAAGAACAGGACTGACATCAGCATCACAGGACAACTGTCAGGGATCCACAGCTGATCCCCAAGACAGTCTCTGTGCCTATTGTTTTTGTGTGATGAAGGCAAAATGACTCCCTCCGTAGGGTCCCACCCAAATAGGACCCCATGGAGGGCAGCTTGTAGAATCCTCCTCGGAACGAGATCAAGGAAACACTTCTTTCAGAAGAAGTGGGGCCCAATGAGGGGCATTCCTGCGGGGGGCCCCACTCACCCCACACGCCCCCCCACTCACCAAGAAGAGCAAATGTGGTGCCACACGCAAAGCGTGGCACCTGGAAATCATTAGTGGTGACATGATGATGTCACTGCTAACTGCTTCCTGGTGGCCCATTTTGGGCCATTTGGAGCCAGGGACAGGTGGGGAGGGCCCCAGGTAAAGCTGCTCTGTTCACCCCACTGACTTACAGCCCATAGAAGTCTTGGCTGCAGCAGCAGGCGATATGCTCACTATGCTGGTGTGGTGTGACATTGGTCACATTGGCTAAAGGCCAGCTCTGCTAGTCAAGATTGAATGCACTGCTCTTCAATGCAGCGCTGGTCATAGGAATTAGCAATACTTTAGAAAGTGCATTTCAAAGAGGTGGTTTTGTCCCAGATTTTGAAAAGTAACAATATATTTCATATTAACAGTCTCATCCTAAATATCATTCTTCTGGAGCGAGTCCTATTGATTTTGTTGGAATTAACTTTCCAATAAGCATATTTAGGATTGCAGTCTTATATTAATTTCCAATTTGTGATTCAGGTATAATTTTCATCTGCTGGCAGATAGTGCTTGTTTTCTGTCTAGTGAATACAAACAGAAAACCTATTTGATGTGCCATGTAGGAACAGGAGTGTTACAGACCCTTCCCCACAAAAAAAGGGGGACAAAGGATACAGGGGAGAGCCAGTTTGGAAAGGAGCCTGTCAGTTCCCTTTCAGCCCCAAAGTTCCCTTACTTCCCCCCAAAGTCTATAATGAACAGATGGAAGCAAGCCCATGGGGAACTTCACCTGATTGATGATAATAAAAGAACACTGCACTGAGCACATGCAAGTAATTGATTGGTTCATTTATTTAAAAACATTTTTGTCCTGCCTTTCTAAGCCCTCGCGGGCAGCTGATAAAAATGGAATAAAAACAATATACTCAAAAAATAAACTATCCAATTATCAAAACGAACAAAACAATATCAAATGGCAAGCAAATCAGGAACAACAACCCAAATTAGCAGCACAACAGGTTCAAAACAACTGGGAGTCAATGCAGTAAAGGAAATGAAAGGCTAGAAAAATTAAAAAGTTGTCATGCTCCTTCAGAATGCCAGCAGAGAAGAGACAGGTCTGTTTTCATCTGGGAGTGTTCCATAGGCCCCCACCACAGAAAAGGCCAAGTTACAAGTCATTGCCTATATATCTAAAGGTACATTAAATATTTGTAATGTCTTGATGGGATGGGCGGATTCATACCTGGATGCTCCAGGTATCTGGGTCCCAAACTATGAAGGTCTTTATAGGTTATCAGTGACACTTTGAAGTGTGCCTGTACGAGAAACCAGTGCATCACCAGGGGTGTGACATGGTCGTGACATCTGATTCCAGCCAACATCCTGATGGCTGCATTCTATACCAATTGGTTTCCAACCAGTCTTAAAGACAACCCAAACTGAGTGTCTTACAATATAGTAGTTCACTCTGGATGCCACCAGAGCATGGGTTAACTACATCCAGGTCTGTGTGATTCAAGAAAAGATACAATTGGCAGACAAGTCTAAACTGATTAAAGGTGACCTGGGCCAGAGCCATCACCTACCTAGACATCTCGGTTCAAGGACAGATCCAGAAGCTGTGAACCTGATCTGTCAAGAGGAGTGCAACTCCTTCCAGAAAAAGTTGACAAACCAATTCCTGGCACACAGATCTCTTCATCAACAGCGCCTCTGTCATCTCTGTATTTAATTTCAGCTTGTTAGCTTTCATCCAGCCAATCAAAAACTCCAAACAATTCAAGACTTCCACAGCTTCCTTGGAAGATGATGGAAATGAGTGACAAGAGTTGATTACACCCAACCCAAATCCTCAGATGACATACCCCAACAGTTTCAAGTAGTTGTCACAGAGCAGTGGTTCCCAAACTGTGAGTCAGGACCCACCAGTGGGTCGTGAGCCAATTTCAGGAGGGTCGCCAAGCAACTAGCACAGCCATTTTGAAAATTTGGGAAGATGGGATGCTGGAAAGGGGGAGGTCTGTGTGGTTGTTTGATTTGCGTCAAGGTTGTACAGTAAAAGGTTGTCTTTTTCTTTCTGATTCACTTTGCTCTTGGAAAATGTCTGAGAAATAACCCAACTTATTGATGCATTCTCAGAAAGCAGCAGGCTCTGGCATCAGAATTACGGCATTTTTGGCCATGGCATCAGTTCTGGTGGGTCCCGGACAGATTGTCATTATAAAAAGTGGGTCCTGGTGCTAAAAAGGTTGAGTACCACTGTCCTAGAGCATAGAGAACAGAAAAGAATCTGGAGAAAGGGATAGAAAAGAACCCTGAGCATAGTACCAGAAGGATACCATGGTTAATGGTATTGAAAGCCACAGAGAAGATCAGTACAGTCAACAAGGACACACTCCCCCTTTTTCAGTATCCTGCACAGATCATCTATCAAGGTGACCAAGGCTGTTTGCACGTAACCACAAGGCTCTAGCTACAGGAAGGCAGGTGGAAGAATGAGTTACCTGGGAGAACCCACCTCCCAGATATCACTCCTTTCTGGTGCAACCTACTGCCACAATCAGGAAGTTGGCACATGCCAGCATTTCTCACAACCACCGCAAAGAGTGAGACTAAGAACATAAGAACATAAGAAGAGCCCTGCTGGATCAGGCCAAAGGCCCATCTAGTCCAGCTTCCTTTATCTCACAGCGGCCCACCAGGTGCCCCAGGGAGGCATGAAACAACAAGATCCTGTTGCATCCTGTTGCCACTCCCTTGCACCCGGTACCAGTAGCCCACCACCTTTGAAAGGAGGTTGCACAATCCATCATGGCCTATAGCCCACGATGGACCTTTCCTCCAGAAATCTGTCCAATCCCCTCTTAAAGGCATCAAGACCAGATGCCATCACCACCTCCTGTGGCAAGGAGTTCCACAGATTAACTACCCGGTGGGTAAAAAAGTACTTCCTTTTATCTGTTTTAACTCTCCCAACCCTCAGTTTTAGTGGATGCCCCCTGGTTCTGGTGTTTTGAGAGAGGGAAAAGAACATCCCTCTATCGACTTTATCCCTTCCATGCATAATTTTGTATGTCTCAATCATGTCCCCCCTCAGGCGCCTTTTTTCTAGACTGAAGAGCCCCAATCGCTGCAGTCTTTCTTCATAAGGGAGGTGCCCCAGCCCCGTAATCATTTTAGTTGCTCTCTTCTGCACCTTTTC
>JAJKFI010038850.1:0-26249 GCA_029204185.1 Lerista edwardsae | reverse complement strand
ACATACATACATACATACATACATACATACATACATACATACATACATACATACACACACATCCAGGCTCTTCTTTATATATATAGATTTATTTTTAAAAAGTTATTTATATCTTACATCCCAACCTCAGTTTCAAGGCAGTTTGCCCACTTGACCCTTGCCCAGCATGGCTGATTAGAGCTGCCCGGGAAGGGCTGGCCGAGTGGACGGGAAGGGTGGTGAACTCATCTCTGAGGGAGGGGGAGCTTCCGCCTGCTTTGAAGCAGGCGATGGTTTGCCCCCTCCTGAAGAAACCCTCCCTGGACCCCACTAATTTAAACAACTTTCAGCCAGTCTCAAATATCCCATTTCTGGGCAAGGTGATTGAGCGGGTGGTGGCGATCCAGCTTCAGAGGATACTGGAGGATACAGATTATCTGGACCCATTCCAATCTGGCTTCAGGCCGGGGTTTGGGACGGAGACTGCCTTGGTCGCCTTGGTGGATGACCTTCGCCGGGGGATGGACAGGGGAAGTGCGACCCTGTTAGTCCTGCTGGACCTCTCGGCGGCTTTCGACACCATCGACCATGGTGTCCTTCTGGGTCGGCTGGCCGGGTTGGGGCTTGGAGGCACGGTCTTGAAGTGGTTCCGCTCCTTCCTGGCCGACAGATCCCAGAAGGTGGTGCTGGGGGACGCTTGTTCGGCACCCCGACCTCTTAGGTTTGGGGTGCCGCAAGGTTCCATCTTATCCCCCATGCTATTTAACATCTACATGAAACCGCTGGGAGAGGTCATCCAGGGGTTTGGAGTGGGGTGCCATCAATATGCTGATGACTCCCAACTTTATCTCTCCTTTCCCCCTGATTCTGAGGAGGCGGTTGAGGTCCTGGATCGCTGTCTGGAGGCGGTAGGGGGCTGGATGTGGGCAAACAAGCTGAAATTAAATCCGGATAAGACAGAGGTGCTCTTGGTTCGGAAATCCTCAGCCCGGGTATTGGACTATCGTCCTGCTCTGAATGGGGTCGCACTCCCTCTGAAGGAGCAGGTCCACAGCTTGGGGGTTCTCCTGGATTCACAGCTGCACCTGGATTCCCAGGTGGCGGCGGTGGCCAGGGGAGCCTTTGCTCAGCTTCGACTGATTCACCAGCTGCGACCGTACCTGAGCTGTGCAGACCTGGCCACAGTGACCCACGCCCTAGTGACATCTAGATTAGATTATTGCAATGCGCTCTACGTGGGGCTGCCTTTGAAGACGGTCCGGAAATTACAACTAGTACAGAATGCGGCGGCTGGGGTGGTTGCTGGGGCACATCGGTTTGACTCTGTCGGGCCGTTGCTTCGGCGACTACACTGGCTACCGGTTCTGTTCCGGGTCCAATTCTAGGTGCTAGTTTTGACGTTTAAAGCCCTTTACGGCTCGGGTCCGGGGTATTTAAGGGGCCTCTTCCCATATAATCCTGCCCGTGCTCTCAGATCATCTGGGGGGGCCCTTTTGACTGTGCCGCTACCAGGAGAGGTGAGGGGGACGGTGGCCAGGAAGAGGGCCTTCTCGGTGGTAGCCCCCCAACTTTGGAAAACCCTCCCCTTAGAATTGAGAACTGCTCCCTCTTTGGCAACATTCCGGCGGGGGCTGAAGACCATTTTATTTTGAAAAGCTTTTAATTGTTGACAGGCTGGCTGGTTTTTATACTCTGGCTTATATTTTATGATCCACTGGGCTTGTTGTTGTTTTTAAATTCTGTTGTTTTAAATTTTAACTGTTTTAATATTGTTTTTAAATTACTGCTTTTTAATGTTGTAAATTTTATTGTATTATTGTCTTTTCGTTGTAAGCCGCCTTGCGTGCCTATGGGCAGAAAGGCGGGGTATAAATTAAATAAATAATAATAATAATTTATTAAAATCAATACCCCAACATACAACTAATATACCAAACAAAGGTAAAAAAGCAACAGTAAATTAAAAGAGAACTACTGCTTTGGAAATGCATTGGAAGGGCCAATTGGTGATGTCTCGCCCAAGTACCCCAGGAACACTGCAGCAAGCACTGAGCCTAACTGCAGGGGCTAATGTAGCATATCCTATTCCCTTCTGAGCCCCAGGAGGGTGCTCAACCCTCAGTCCACATTAAAGTTAATTTGTTAGTCACAATCTCAGTTTCAGCCCATGAAAGTTCTGGGTCAGGTTTTAGGTATCCCTGAAAAATACATGCATTAATTTCCAGGGCGCAATCCTAAACTGAGTTAGGCTGGCATAAACTAAGCCAGCAAAGTTTGGCCAGCACAAGGACCACCGTAAAGTATGTTTGGACCACTCTTGGAGTCAGAGCAGCCAGCACACAGACATGAGCCATCCTCCCTGACTCCGAGAGTAGTCCAAACACGCTTTATGGTAGCCTTTGTGCTGGCCAAACTTTGCTGGTTTAGTTTATACCAGCCTAATTCCAGTTTAAGATTGTGCTCCCAGGCTCCAGAATTAAATGCTTGCTAGACTTCCCACTTTTCGTTTATAATAATATGTAGTATGATATATACGCCATAATGTAATCATATGGGAAGGAACCATAGCTCATCTCTCCATGTAAAAGGCCTCAGGTTCAATCCCTGGCATCTCTGCAGTGTCTCTCTGCCTGCAACTCTGAAGAGTTGCTCCTAGTCAATGGAGACAGTACTGAGCTAGTGGCCTGACTCCAGAGAGGGAGCTTCCTACCTTAATACACCCAATCATTCAAATATTGGACCACACAGGATTGTGTGGTGGCTTCAGCTCCTAATTCATATTTACAGCCTTGGCGTTGGTCAAATGCTGTGGGTGTTATAAAGCGCAAATACACAAGCACACACACACACACATGCACACACGCTCAGAAAATCGTAATTCAGCATGCTGACAGATGGGCTGCTTGGTTCAACAGATCCTTGGACTCAGCAGAAGTTATAAATACTGATAAAGCAGCAAATGGAAGATATAGTATACAATCAATTTCACTGGCTGGGGATGGGAGAATAATGCATCACTTATAGACTTGGATGTACAGAGCATTGCATGTAAATTATTGAGTAACCTCTCCACCATTTTCCCCATCAGAAAAGGTGGTGGGCAAATAGCCACTTGCTGGACAGAATTATCAGCTTTTTGGCCTTGTCTCACGGTTAAACCATCTGCTAGATACACAGCCTGTTGGTAGCCTGCCAGTGACTACTTAGAGAGAAACTTTTGTCTTCAAAGCCAGGTTGACCTTCAATATCCTGGTGTCCAAGATAGAATATTAAAATGGGGCCCTGCCTCACAGAAACACCAAGTGCTCCGACAGTCCCTATTTAGTAGAGCTAATCCCTATTTTCTAGAATTTTCTGTCCCTGACCAATCTCTGCCCATTTTTTCCCAATTTTGGCATGCCTTGTTATCTTTCTGTTAATTCAAGTTGCTATGGAGGTCACTCTCCAGACTTCAGCCCTGGAATTCAGCTCTAGAATTATCTCTAGAATGAAAATTTCACAGTTCAATGTCAATAGGCGTAAAGTGATGAATATTGGGACAAAAGATCAGCTGTCTGTGATGAACGGTGAAAGGGACTGGGGATGAGGCTGGGTAACTCAATGGAAATGACTCAGGGCGCAATCCTAACCTGGAGTTAGGCTAACACAGTTAGACCAGCAAAGTTTGACTGGCACAAGGTACGGTTTACCAAACCATGAAGTGCATTTGGACCCCCCTTGGTTTCAGATAGGCCAGCACACAGGCACGCGCCATCCTCCCTGATTCCGAGAATGGTCCAAACGCACTTTGCGGTGGCCCTTGTGCCAGCCAAACTTTGCTGGCCTAACTTCAGGTTAGGATTGTGCCCTCAGTGTGAGGCAGTGAGGAAGAAGGCAAATTCCATGCTGGAGAGCCAGGAAAGGAATAATAGAGAATAACAAGACAGCAAATGCCCTTGTACCCATGGCCAGCCCTGCCATGAAGGGCTGTTTGCAGAGGGAGCAAGGGGGTGATGGATTTAGAGTGGTGCCCTTCAAGTCTGCCATTCAAGTCTGCCTCCCTGGGGCACCTGGTGGGCTGCTGTGACATACAGGAAGCTGGACTAGATGGGCCTTTGGCCTGATCCAGCAGGGCTCTTCTTATGTTCTTATTACTACCTGCCTCCCGTGCGAGGATGGAGCATGGTGAGAAGCAGCATGGAGCATGGTGCGGTGTGGGTGTGGCATGTGAGGCAGAGTTGCCCTACCAAAGTTCTTTGAAAAATGCCTTCAATGCTGCTGCAGTGGCTGTGATCCTGCAAACACTTACAATCTGCAGGCTGCAACTGCTCAAAGCCTGTGGGTTGTTATAAGTGTTTGCGTGATCACAGTAATGGGGGCACTTTTCACAGAACTCCCATAGGGTAGTCCTGCCACACCCTCACCGCACATCACTGGTGAGAAGGCAAGGGATTTTTTTTAGAAGGGGCACAGGTTTGGGTGCAGCCCTCCAACAAAGGCAGCAGCAGTGAGTCCGAGTGGCATCAGGCAGCAGCCCTAGTTGAGCCAGTCTGAATCTATGCAGTCACATTTTAAATACTGTGTACGATTCTGGTTGCCTCACTTCAAAAAGGAAATTGTAGAGCTGGAGAAGGCGCAAAAGAGATAACCAGAATAATCAAAGGTTGGCGCCCCTTTCTTACAAAGAAAGGCTACAATGTCAACGCCCCTTTAGCTTAGAAAAGAGGCGGGCTCTCAATGTAACCCAGACATTGCTTCACTTCCAGGTCACTGGGCTGCACAGTGCTGGGCTGTGCTGCACCGGCATAGAATGTCACGGACATCATTGTTTCCACATGCCACAATCACTGAGATACACAGTATTTTAAATCTGTTCATAGTAGACTGCAGGACAATTGTGCATGAAAATTAGAAATACAGTAAGAACAAAACCTTTCCTGGCTTTAAAGGAAAGGGGAAAGGGTAAATAAAGATTTACCTGGAAGAGTAAATAAGTACAGCATACCGAAGATGGACTAGTGGCTTCAACAAAAGTATGTAATGAAGTGGGGACAGATCTTGGTCTGTGATCCTTGAATGGAGAATGGTGGCGTTAGAAGCATGGCCCTGTTTGTTGTCTGAAATGTTGAATAGAATTATGAGTTGTCTGTATTTAACACTTTTAACAACTGCTCGACAAACATTCCACAGCCACTGTGGATGATGGTAGCAAATATTAAGAGAATATCCACTATCAACATTTGCAAGGGCAAAACATGTTGCAATTCGGGTTTGCAAACACACTCAGCAGGTGATTGTGTTCTCAGTTTTATGACTCCATGTTGATAGCAGGAAGCCTGTGATGCCTGTGATGATCCTTGGTTTGATATCAGCTCACATTAGCTGGTGAACAGATATGAAGCTGAAGCTGCTGGGAAGTGAGAATTTGTGCTGTGTGTTCAGAAAGCATTTGCTTTCTGAAATGGGCAATCTAGGTCTGCAAGGGAGCTGAAAGAAGAGATTGGTCATGAACCTCTGTACACATTCCAACCTTTGTCCCGCCATATTTAGATGCTCTTACGGCAGCTATGCCAACATGCCAACACAATGTGCAAATTGGCCAGCACATACAGTAAACATGCTTGAAACCTGATGGAGTGTACATGGAATGTTTTCCTGGGGAAGCATTTTACATGTGGCCCATGCCAGCGGTCCATCATGCCCATGACACTACACATCTTCTGGTTATTATGGAATAAATCTTTGAGCGTTAAACTATAAAGAGCAGTGGTGTCATTCAAATGATTTAGGAACAGGAACTCACTTTTGAGTTCAAATTCAAATGTTGAAAAAAAAAACGGAAGCAGCCACAGAGCCCATTAGGATCCGGAACGCCCGTTCTGGTCCGTTCCCCCTGAATGACATCACTGATAAAGAGGCAACAATGGATGTGATTTTCAACTTGTGAAGTGGAAGTGATCGCGCGCCCCAGCCTCCAGAAAGGGTCTGCCGGGTCGACAGCCGCCTCTCCTGAGGCCGGGACATGCAATCGCCGCAGCAATTGCACACCCCGGCCTCGGGCATGGGTGCTCGGGCCACTGATTGGCATGGGTGCTGGCTGCCTGGGGGGCTGGCGTTAACGTGGGTGCTCTGCTCCCACAGGAAAAAAACATTGGGGCTGAAAAACCCGCAGCCCCCCTAGATGGTGCCTACGATAAGGAACCCTCTCCTTTCCCAATACATTGATTTTTGAACTCTGATGCACTTCAGACTACATCGAAGCACGTAATTTCCTGAGTTTATCTTGTGTTTGCTCAGCATTATCCTTCTTCCTTTCAAGTCACAGCCTAAGCGGCATTCACCCAAATGCAGGCCCAGCATCTTTCCATTTGGGCCTTTCCACCAATTCAGCAGCCCTCAGAATTGATCTCTCTTTTTTTCCCTTTTCCCCAATAGCCGTGCTGTCCCCAAACCGCCACACAAGCCACAGGATGTGGATCGATATACCTTCTATTGGAATAATTGTTTTCCTTTGTAAGGCCTCTGGTTACTTCTAGCCCTGAATGGAGAACTGTGAGATTGACCTCCAGAAAAGCACCAGATGTGACTAACGCGGAGTGCCTCTGGCCTAATCACTCAAAGCCGGACCTTGAAAAATAACCAGAAAGAGTACACTGAGCGTGTGCTGGTTAGCTGTGGGAAAGAAACAGCAGGGAAGCCGCGAGGAGCAGCTCTGGCTGATAAGACACAGCAAACCTTTGTATGCACAAAATGCATACATCTTTTGTATGCAAAAGATGATTCTTTCAAAAAGTAAACTAACATTGCACACACCACATGCAATTTTTTAAACAAAATTTGTTTAAATTTTGGTGAAGTTGGAGGTGGTGAAGTTCCCTTGAAAAGGTTAGGATGCAACTCACTGTATGTTAAAAAGAAAAGATACTAATGTATACACATTCACATACCGATAGCTCTGGAATCGATGCAAGCCAAACCAGAATATGCAAAGGGGTGTTTCCCTTTGGCATGCCTATCTAGGTCACAGGACCAAGTCAGTCGGTATAACAATCGTCATTCAGGGTCAGACTGGAGGAGCCATTCAAAATCTATATTCTATTACAACTTGCCGTGTACACTAGACTAGAGTATATGATGGCTTGTATTCAAAGAGCCATGAGCAGGCCAAAGTGTACTAGCGACATGCCATGAAGACTTGAGCAAGCACTAGAAAAAAACTCCACAATGTGGCACCACAATGTATTGGGGTTGCAGTACAGTAAGGGAAACGTGATGAATAAGGAAGGCAGGGGCTATGGCATATAAACTCCAACAGGCCATAAAAAGGACTTGAAAAGACAGAAGAACTGCTATGATTTGAGGGGGGGGGGGTCATAGACTTTCCATGAGCAAAAGAGGCTTTCCACTGCTGGAAGGACACTTTACATTCAAGCCTCAATGTGTGGTAAGGAGCTCAGCTGAAAGAATCTTTGATATGTAAATAAGGAACAGGACCTGCGTGGTATAATGGTTAGAGGGCTGGGTAACTGGGTGACTGTGGGCCAGTATGTTACTGTCTAACCTACCTCTCAGTGCTGTTGTGAGAATAAAATGGGGACGTGAGCTCATTGGGGTGAGGGGGTGCAGGTGGCAGAACTGAGCGGGGGGAGGGGAGGAGCTATCCCAGCCAGGGGGTGGGGCCAGCAGTGGCTTCCACAGCCAAATCCTCAACCCAGGGCTGCTCCAGTCTCTGCCAGCAAAATACCCAGTAGAGGTTTGAGGAGTCCCATTGTGGGGCCCCTGATTTTCCTTGGGAGAAGGAGATGAATATCCCCTTCCCCGAGGAGACCCTGGTGGCTGACACAGATCCCATAGGATGCAGTGGTGGCCATTTTGCTACCGCTACTCCTACAGACTTGGGCAGCTCAGAATTGGGCTACCCAGCTGTTATGTATATTCAGTGCCCTTACACTGTATCAGTGAGGACACAGTCCTAACCAACTTCCCAGCACTGACATAGCTGTTCCAATAAGGCATGTTCTGCATTCTTCAGTGAGGTAATATTCACGGAGGCCTCCTAAAGATAAGGGAATGACTGTTCCCTCAACTCAGTGCTGCATTGCCCTTACTATACCCTGGTGCTGGAAAGTTGGTGAGGATTGTGCCCTGAGTCCCCCACAAAGACTCCTGGATCATTTTTATACTACTCACCCTTCAAGTGATAATCAGAGCCTGGAAGAAGCCCAGTTGTAGGGGAAAACAGTTGGGAGGGAGTTGCAGAGGCGCATCAGCAATCATGGTAAGGGTTAAACACTTCCACTCCTGACTGTCAATCTCCCATTGCAAACAAGTTCCTACCCTTGCATTTCTTGGGGAAAACATGTTTGTCAGTATAGTTGTATTTCTACCCTAAAAGCGGCAGCTCAAGTGAGCATGAAATAGGGAGCCTCCTCATCCCCCTGGTCTGGTCTGGGATCTGAGGTGTAACATAAACAAGTATGGATATAATCAATACTGCTATGAATTCTGTTCCTCCCCGTATTGTAGAGGTAAACCAATACTTCTCCTGTGAGAAACTTTCAGGTAATGTGTTGGGGAACGGGGGCAAAAGTTAATCCACAACTGCCTCCTGCTCTTCTTTTCACATCGTTGCTGCCAGTTTCATAGCAGAGGTTGTGGCACTTCTCTGGGCACCTGGGAGCTGTCATTGTATTTCCCAGAAGTCCTTGGTATTGTCACCATAAGTTGATGGAGGAGAGGGACCACAGCCCAGTGGCAGAACTCATGTTTGAGTGCCTTTGGGCATAAAGGCGGGATATAAATTTAATAAATAATAAATAAATAAATGTTTTGCATGCAGATAGTCCCAGGAGGAGCCTCGAAGGGCGCAGAAATGAAGACTGTGGTACTGCAGTCAAAAACTCTCCCCATGACCTGAGTTTGATCCCGGCAGAAGTCGGATTCTCAGGTAGCCAGCTCAAGGTGGACTCAGCCTTCCGACCTTCTGAGATCGGTAAAATGAGTATACTCAGCTTGTTGGGGGGGTGGGGGGTAAAATAAAAAAAATGACTAGGAAAGCAACGGCAAACCACACACAACTAAGTCTTCCTGGCAAACGTCACCCCAGGAGTCAGTAATGACTTGGTTCTTGCATAGGGGACTCCCTCGCTACTGAGTCCCAGTCCAATCCCTTTCTAGGTAGGACAGAGAAAAATGACTACCAGAGCTGCTTCCAGCCAGTGTCAACAGCCAGAGGGACCAAATGGAATGAGTCCATATAAAGGATATTCCTATGAGGGAACAGTGTTCCCAGGAGACTCTCGGGGAACAAAACTGCTGGCCACGTAAGGCTTCCATATTACCCCACCCCTTTTAGTCTTGAGCTCTTCTCATCAACACCACTTACAAATGAGTGGGCAAAATGGAAGGTGGGGATTTTGATTTACCCCTGCAGTATTTACCAATGTGTCTATCCTCACTTCTTAGAAAATAGCAGAAAGCCACAGGGTGAGTTTATGGAAAGCACACTTGTTCGGTGTGCTATGGACATTAGACCTAACCCTGGGATTCTCAGCCTTTTCTGTCGGGCAATTAACAGCAAACGCCTTCTCATAAACATTTTAAAAGGTCAAAGGATTGCAACAGTTTGGCTAAAGAGATAAATGGTCAAATAAAACATCAAATTGCTAATTCCCAGATGACAAAAAGCAATGTACACCCGATCAATAAGGAGGCTCAGCGCATTCTGGGAAAGAGGGAAGGATCAGCCTTGAAGTGTTAATAACGTGTTCGCATTATTTTGCTCCAGTGTGTCATGTGACGTAGCAAGTAGCAAAGCAGGTTGAACTGCAAGTCAGTTTTGACAGTCAAGGGGGAATGAACGCAGAGAGGATTTAGAGAAATGGCTAGCAAGTTGAAAATTGATGCAAAGAACAGGTGAGTACCAAATCCTGTGGCTAGGCTAGCCAAATATCTCTCCAGTGTATTCTTTGGCATCTTGATTGGGACTGGGTGTTTTTGTCTTTCAGTGAAAAAGAACCATTGCTTTTCCCTCCCACAAGTAATCATTTTCCATTGCAACAGGGGCCTCCTTGTTAGTTTCTCTAGTATGTAATGTATGTACATACAGAAAAACTAAAGATACTGTATATGTGCATTTACATAGTATGTATTTCAATAACTGATCTCATTCATAAAGATAAAATAATATCCACATCATAAATGTTGTGGGGTGGGGGGGAAGGAGTATTTGACTGAAGTTAATTTTTCAGGGCACCTGCATGCACCTACATCTATCTGCCTCTTTATATAAGCTACACTTAAATTTTATATACAGTATGTTACAGATATCAGTTTTGTTGCCACTTTGCAATGATCATACATTCAAAACATTCTCCAATTTGCAGCATTCTTTTTAACCATATTGAAAAGAAGAACTTGGGTTCAAACCTGCACAATAAATTACATATTCTCCAATTTACTTATCAGAACAGGCCCTCTTTTCAGAAACCTATCCTTCAGAAATCTCTTTTTATTTGTCTGTATTTTCCCTTTGGGGCATGATATCTTTGTAAAATTGTATTACTCAGTGTATATATGCATTACAGTATTTCGGTTTCCACCCTCTACCCCAGCAATTTTCAAACTTCTGTATCTCATGGCACACTGATAAAGTACTAACACTGTCAAGGCACATCTTCAGTTGTTTGTTTGTTTGTTTTACAATTGACAAGGCAGGAAGGGGGATCACATTCCAAATGGCCCTAATCATACACTACCCTCCTCCATACTGCCATGGCACACCTGCAGACCATTCGCAGCACACCAATGTGCCTGGCTGAAAATCGCTGCTCTATCCCATAAATCCAGGTTAAGAGCACAATTCCCAACTGCAGGATGCAGCACGTGCCCTATTAGCATAGCTATATCAGTGCTGGAAAGCTGGTTAGGACTGTGCCATAAATCTTGGAAGGTTTTAAAGTTTCACCAGCCAACCTTGCCTCTAATGTCTGCTTGTTCAGTGGAACATCAACGGGGGGGGGGGGCTATCCATCTGCTAAATGTGCAGATATTTGAGAATGGAGCCATTGGAAGGATCCCACTTTGCCCTCCTCATGTACAATATATGACAGAGTACATAGATATACATTGACAAGCAGGCATCTAATGTATTTACAAGTAAATAAATTCACATACATGGATATATAAAATTCCAGGTTGAGGAGTGCAGACGCCTCCTTCGCATTGAATTTGTGTGAAATTTCAATGCCAACCCCAGTGCTTGGGGCACCATTTCCCTTCCAGCTATCCCATAATAGCCTAGACAGTAGACATTGTGAGCACAGTCCAATGCATGTCTACTCAAAATCAGCCCCATTGAGTTCAGTGGGACTTCCAAGAAATTGTAGCCTGCTTCTAAATGTGAGTTGCAGCTGTTCTATAATGAAGTACAACAATCCAATCCATGTAAGGTTACCCATTCTGTTATTTTTTAAGCCTTTGTGGTCAGTTTACTAAAGCATCCTGCTAGTGTACGACAAGCTGTTCCAGAGTAATGAGCACAACATACAGGCGGCAGAGAAGAACTTGCAGGAATGTAAAATGGGAGGTTGGAGAGGGGTGGAGGAATGGAAGCTAACAGTCAATCAGTCAAACAGTATTTATATATTACTTTTCAACAAAAAGTTCACAAAGCTGTTTACAGGTAAATAATAATAAAGTTATAAGGCTCCCTGTCCCAAAAGGGCTCACAATCTTAAAAAAAAAAAAAAGAGAACACCACCAGAAACAGCCACCAGAAAAGACACTGTGCTGGGGTGAACAGGGGCAATTTCTCTCCCCCTGCTAAATATAAGAGGAACACCACTTTCCTCTTGCCTAGCTAGCAGGGGTCCAACAGTCCAATCCTAATCTGTGCTAGAATAAGGTAGCCAGGCAGCCTGACCCATATCCAATGTGGGGTTGGGACTGGCTGCAGCACTTGGAATAAATTTATTCCCCTTCCCAATAGGCTACTCGGATCTGCACCAGCAGAATTGCTAGTGCAGATCCGAGCAGTCTGTGTAAGGCTGACCGCGCCAGGGATGGGTTAGGATGCGGCCGGTCCCACCTCCCCTCCCTAGGCTGCTCCACCCACGGGCCTGCACTTCCCCCACCTTCCTCCCACCCCAGTCCGCCTTCTCTCTATCCCCCCCCACCTTCCCCATCCTGGCCTTCCTCAGCCTGCCTTACCTGGGCAGTCCATGCACTGGCCTCCCCAACTCAAAAGGAGGTGCAGACGCACTTTACAGCCCATTTGCGACACTCCTGCGCATATTGAATTGCGCTCTCAGGCAGTATTCCTAAGTGTGAGGCTGGGGACTGTTGCAGGGTCACAAGAGTGTCCCTAATTTCATTTATGAACCGTTGGAGGGGATGAAATTGCTTTTCCCTTTTCATTAAGAAAATAGTTTCCTCACATTGTATACTAGGCACCTTTTCTAAATCAATAAAGTACAAATGGAAGTTAAATGGGAGAGTTTTCACTGCATTCTTAGACAGCCTCCACTGATAAAAACTAGGCAAGAAGCAGTCAGAGCTTGCTGAGCCAAAGCACTAGGAAAGCTTTCTTCTTCAGGAAGATTTTGATAGGAGTATGGAGAGCCACAGCACATATAAAACAAGGCTGCAGAGCCTCTATTTCAACATAGTCATTGTGTTTGATGTTTCCTGTCCTCCTTTAAGGAGCTTAGGGTGGTGTACATGGGATTGTCTCATTTTGTTCTTACAAACACCTCCAGATGTAGAGGCGGAGAGACACTGGCATGCCCAGGGCTATATTAGTGATCTTCACTGGTGAAGGGGGTTCAAGCATGAAATCTCCTTAGTCTGATTAGCGGAGGAGTAGATCATGCCTGTTGGTCCTGCCTCAGCCTGAATACAGTTGTCAGAAAATTGGAACAGACATTGTGTGTGTTTAGGATCTTCTTGGTGGTGGCACCAAAGTGGTCCCCAATGAGGGTTGCTATTATGGTTAGCCCAACTTAATGGAAGTCAGGAAGCCAGCAGAGTGAAGCAAGCGCCCAGGAACATCAGCAACCACATAAACAAATGAATAAGGCAGAAAGGCATGGTACCTTAGTTAAGACTTGTATTAATATTGGTTCCAAGGGATTAGGCAGGTTGAGTTGTCAGCAATTACAGTCCAGGTCCAAACACATTAGGCAATCAGATGTATCTGGCAGTAATAAGCAATTCCACAGGACTTCTTAACACACATTCCAAGTCCATAGTATACTGCAACACACTGGTCACAGAACACGGCAGATACTGCCAAACAGGTAGCAGATACACTAACTCTCACACAGAGAGACACTCGCACACACTATCAGAGAGAAGCTTACCACTACAGTGGTAACGCACTTCAGGTGAGTGTGCCTTACGGCTGTGTTGCCTTAACTAGCAGCTCTTCTCTCAGTATTTCCAAGCTACAAAATTCCTTAGTCTGGTCCCTTTAAGCCTATTACAGCTTCACAGCCTAACAGTTGCCTGGATCATTCTTTGTTTATTTTTAAACATTGGGCTTAGTAGACAATTTTACTTCAGAGGGCCATCAGAACCGTGCAGCTCAATTCTGCAGGGCCATATTGCCACCAGAACTAGTATTCCAGTGGTAATTGTCTGATGCTTTAGCGTGTCATGAAACACACTGCAGAAGTGCATGGAGCCACGTGCTTCTAGCTCAACACAGAAAACAGGGAGAACCCCACACATAGTAGCAGCAAGGACAAAGCCTGCTGATAAATTGGCAGGGTGGGCAGAATGGGGCAGGAAGGTAGGAGGATCAGGGCAGAACAGGGGGAGTCGCCAAGGGCATGTCGGAGGTAGGAGGAGGTGATATCTGGTGTGGACGACATGTGATGGATGCTACCCTAACCCTAACCTCCTGCTGCTAGCACACAGCCTCAGCTGTTTTCTGCTGGCAGCAGCAACCAGGCCACATTGTGTGGTGCGTCGCCTTTTGCACCACCAGAAAGCAAGTTCTGGCAGCACAGCATCCCATTAGGATTGGGCCCACAGGTGCACAGCACTTAAAACTCTCCAGTACACTGCAATGTATTTGCTGAAATGAACCTGAAAGTAGGTGATTATCCACCTGAAAGCAGGTGACATGGAACCAAGCAGGCCTGCTTCAGGAGGGCATCGTAAAGTCTTGATTTCTGTGACAGAAAAAGCCTTGTTGCTCACGTCTATTCATTGTGCCTCCAGTGGTGGGAGAACACAAATCAAGGCCTCAATTGTTGCTTGTAATGTTTAGGGAGGTTCATATGGGAGGAAATGGTTATGAAAGTCTCTAGGTCCAGATAGAGCTTCAAGGTCTGACCCACTGCTTTGAACTGAGTCCAAAAGCAAAATTAGCAGCCAATGAAGATGGCTTAAAATAACACCGTGTTGATAGTTGACCGCTGTGTCACATCAGCATAAATGCTGAATTAGGCTTTTTAATTCTGCATTAATGCAGGTACATTACTAAACACTTGACTGGGCTGCAGACCAAAAAAAACCTTTATTGCCAAAGTTATGTTTGCACACATCCCTCTTCTGTCGGAAAGTTTATCCCATCACAATTGAGGCTTCAGTCATGCCTGAACCCAAGAGAAAGAGCCTCCCTTCAATTCGTTTTTTTTATAACATGACTGTTTGCCATACAAGAGAGTTAGAGAACAAGCCAACCTCTGTTCACAAACTGGGGCCTTTTACGACACAATGATCAAAAGCAGTAAGATGGTGAGTGAATTGCTCTGAAAACTGCTTCATTATAATTTAATTGTGGAAGCATAAGAGAAACAAGTCAGGGAAAGGGGGACAACCCAAATCACGGAACACCAGGTGGCATTTTGGCTCCAGAGAAAATAACAAGATTTTTGTTGTTGCCCAATCTGTGTATTGCTTAGGTATAGTTGCTGGGGCAAGTTTCAGGAACATTTAAATACTGACACCCCCAAATGTATTCCCAATCCAGTGGTGCAGACCCTCCTCCCAAGGTATACTATACAAACCTCATTGAACTGAATAGGAACTATATGTGAAGGAGAGATTCATTGCAAGTAGAGAACAAATCCAGCAGGGCTGGGCTGCGGCTGCAATCCTATTCACGCTTACCTGGGAGTAAGCCCCACTGACGCTAATGGGGCTTACTCCTGAGTAAACAAGCATAGACTTGGGCTCTGGGCTAGATGTCTGTTGCGTTTCTTTTAACTGGAGAATTGTGAGTCACTTTGGGCATCGGTCTGGAAGAGGCAAGGAGGGATAAAAATCTTTTAATTAATTAATTAAATTAAAAAGACAGAGAGGCAGCAAAGGAACACTTGTCAGCCTTTCCATTCACCCCAAATTAAACATCTCCCATACAGCCGAAAGTCTGGTTCTATTGATGCGTGATTTTCATTGCATCATACCTGGATCAACAACTTTGTATCATCTGCAGAAGCATTCCAAGTTCCCATAAAATTGCTGGAAAAGGATGCAAGTGCATCTGAAAGACAGCACATGATGGCTGGAGTCCATCTTTTAAACTACAGAATTGTCAACAAATCAAAGACTTAGCTATGGCAGCACCTTCTGTAAAGATCCACTGATCAGTCATTAATATCCTTTCTGCTATGTCAGTTGTAAGCATGAGCCTTCTGCACTGCAGACACTTTATGTGTGTTGAGCAACTAGGCTTGTGGGGAGGGTCAGGATAGCACCCAATAATCATGCCCAACCTCTGCACCTTCAGAATCTCATCTGCACAGTGCAGGGCTTTTTTAAAGGAAAATCTATAACTACACAGTGGTGTGTGATCATCATTTGTGCACAGCACACATCCCATAGGAACACTCCTATGCATTTTCCTTGCACGCATGCACATGTTTTTTGCTTAGAATCACATTTCATGACATCCTGCAAAGTCATAAGACTTTGCTACCCTAACCCTAGGGTAGCAAGGGAAAACTCTTTCTGGATCAGGTTAAGGGCCCATCTAGCTACAGGCTAAGGGCCCTATCTAGATACAGCTTCCTGTATCTCACCGTGGCATATCCGATACCTCAGGGAACACTGAGCTTCAGATTGGGCTTGTTCACACCTGGACAGCTTGAAGCCAATTGGACCAATTGCTTAAATAAATAAATGTGCATTCCCATAAAGATGCTGTTGGAATGGCACATTTTTCTCCAGGAACTGTAGTTTGTTGCACATCAAACAAGAAGCCTTGGCCCAGTTTGTCCTGATTATTCCCTTCCCCTGAGTAAGGGTACAGGGCTGCCTATGAGGTCTACGCTGGCCCTACAAATTATATTTGTAGCTTTCTGTGTGTGTGTATGTTTTATTTGTATTAATTCCTTTTTATACATGCAATGTGTTTCTCTTTATTGATAATTTTCATTTGTCATTGTGAGTCATTCTGAGTCCTCTGCTAAGGAGAAAAGAGGGATAAAAGTATTTAAATAAATAAATGCTTTTGGGGGGCGGGCCCTCAAATGTATGGAATTCAGGGCCAGCAGAAATAATTCTAGCCTTCCCGCCCTCCCGCCCTCCCTCCCTCTCTCTCTCTCTCTCTCTCACACACACACACACACACACACACACTGTGCCCATGGTTGACATTCTTTAGACTAGCTACCCAGCATTGCAATGTATTAGGCATAGCATGTATATGAGAAAATTGCCCGTAAATCCCAGCCTATTGTCTTCCCATTCCTTACTTCACCACAGTGGCGTTTCTAGAGGGGGGACAAAATGCTAGGTTTGGCAGGAGCTTGAGTTCCTGAGTGAAGCGGCCCCTACCCCTTTCCTTTCACAGCCATTCGTGGCTCAGAGAGCTTTGCTTTCTGAACCGTGAATGGCTGTGAAGCCGAGGGAGAGGGGCCACTTTACCCAGGAGCTCAGGCTCCTATAAAACTTAGCATTCTGCTCACCCCAAACACAACTGCTTCACCATCATTAATGCTGAAATGGGAAGGGAAGGAGGCATTCTGTGTGGGAGGCAGGGAGGTCAGTACTTGAGCTCACAGAGCACTCCTAGGCCGCAATTCTAACCTGGAGTTTGTTGTTGTTGTTCAGTCGCTAAGTCGTGTCCGACTCTTCGCGACCCCATGGACCACAGCACGCCAGGCCTCCCTGTCCTCCACTAGCTTCCGGAGTTCACCCAATTTCATGTTCATCGCTTCGGTGACACTATCTAACCATCTCATCCTCTGCCGCCCCCTTCTCCTTTTGCCTTCAATCTTTCCCAGCATGAGGGTCTTTTCTAAAGAGTCCTCTCTTCTCATGAGGTGGCCAAAGTACTTGAGCTTCAGCTTCAGGATTTGTCCTTCCAGGGAGCAATCAGGCTTGACTTCCTGTAGGATGGACCGATTGGACCTCTTTGCAGTCCAGGGGACTCTCAAGAGTCTTCTCCAGCACCATAATTCGAAAGCATCTATTCTTCGGCGCTCTGCCTTTCTTATGGTCCAGCTCTCACAGCCATACATAGCTACTGGGAAAACCATAGCTTTGACTATGCGAACCTTTGTTGGCAGGGTGATGTCTCGGCTTTTGATTAAGTTGTCTAAGTTCGCCATAGCTTTCCTCCCAAGAAGTAAACGTCTTTTAATTTCATGGCTGCAGTCACCATCTGCGGTGATCTTGGAGCCCAGGAAGATAAAGTCTGTCACTGCTTCCATTTCTTCCCCTTCTATTTGCCAGGAAGTGATGGGAGTGGTGGCCATGATCTTAGTTTTTTTTATGTTGAGCTTCAAGCCAATTTTGGCACTTTCCTCTTTCACCCTCATCAGCAGGTTCTTTAAGTCTTCCTCACTTTCTGCCATTAGAGTGGTGTCGTCCGCATATCTGAGGTTGTTGATATTTCTCCCAGCGATCTTGATTCCAGCTTGTGAATCATCCAGCCCTGCCTTCCTCATGATGTACTCTGCATATAAGTTAAATAAGCAGGGTGACAGGATACAGCCTTGTCGTACTCCTTTCCCAATTTGAAACCAGTCGGTTGTTCCATGTCCAGTTCTAACTGTTGCTTCCTGGCCCACGTACAGGTTTCTCAGAAGACAGATAAGGTGGTCTGGTACTCCCATCTCTTCAAGAACTTGCCACAGTTTGTTGTGATCCACACAATCAAAGGCTTTAGCATAGTCAATGAAGCAGAGGTAGATGTTTTTCTGGAACTCTCTTGCTTTCTCCATGATCCAGCGAAGGTTGGCAATTTGATCTCTAGTTCCTCTGCCTCTTCGGAAACCAGCTTGTACATCTGGTAGTTCTCGATTCACATACTGCTGAAGCCGAGCTTGTAGGATTTTGAGCATCACCTTGCTAGCATGTGAAATGAGTGCAATGGTTCGGTAGTTTGAACAATCTTTGGCATTGCCCTTCTTTGGGATTGGAATGTAAACTGATCTTTTCCAGTCTTGTGGCCACTGCTGGGTTTTCCAAATTTGCTGGCATATGGAGTGCAGCACTTTGACAGCATCATCTTTTAAGATTTTCAGTAATTCCACTGGAATGCTGTCACCTCCACTAGCTTTGTTGTTAGTGAGGCTTTCTAAAGCCCACTTGACTTCACTCTCCAGGATGTCAGGTTCGAGCTCAGTGACTGTACCACTGTGGTTATCAGGAACATTGAGATCGGCCTTATAGAGTTCCTCTGTGTATTCTTGCCACCTCTTCTTAATCTCATCTGCTTCTGTTAGGTCCTTGCCGTTTTTGTCCTTTATTGTGCCTACCTTAGCATGAAATTGTCCTTTGACATCTCCAATTTTCTTGAAAAGATCTCTAGTCTTTCCCATTCTATTGTTTTCCTCTATTTCTTTGCATTGCTCATTGAGGAAGGCCTTCCTATCTCTCCTTGCTGTTCTCTGGAAATCTGCATTCAGTTGGGTATATCTTTCCCTTTCTCCCTTGCTTTTGGCTTCCCTTCTTTCCTCAGCTATTTTTAAAGCCTCTTCAGATAGCCACTTTGCCTTCTTGCATTTCTTTCTCTTTGGGATGGTTTTAGTTGCTGCTTCCTGTACAATGTTACAGACCTCCGTCCAAAGTTCTTCAGGCACTCTGTCTACCAAATCTAAGCCTCTAAATCTGTTTGTCACCTCCACTGTATATTCGTTTGGGATCTGATTTAGGTCATACGTGGAGGGCCTAGTGCTTTTCCCTACTTTTTTAAGTTTAAGCCTGAATTTTGCAATAAGAAGCTCATGATCTGAGCCACAGTCAGCTCCAGGTCTTGTTTTTACTGCCTGTATAGAGCTTCTCCACCTTTGGCTGCAAAGAATGTAATCAATCTGATTTCGATGTAGACCATCTGGTGAAGTCCATGTGTACAGTCGCCGTTTGTGTTGCTGGAAAAGGGTATTTGCTATGACTAATGTGTTCTCCTGACAAAACTCTATCAGTCTTTGCCCTGCTTCATTCTGTACTCCAAGACCAAACTTGCCTGTTACTCCTATTACCTCTTGACTGCCTACTTTAGCATTCCAATCCCCTATGATGAGAAGGACATCTTTTTTGGGTGTTAATTCTAGAAGCTGTTCTAGGTCTTCATAGAAACGGTCAACTTCTTCCTCTTCAGCACCAGTGGTTGGGGCGTAGACTTGGATTACTGTGATGTTGAAAGGTTTGCCTTGGATCCGAATTGAAATCATTCTATCACTTTTGAGATTATACCCCAGTACTGCTGTTCTCACTCTCTTGTTCACTATGAAGGCTACTCCATTTCTTCTAAGGGATTCCTGCCCACAGTAGCAGATATAATGGTCATCTGAATTAAATTCTCCCATTCCTGTCCATTTTAGTTCACTAACTCCCATGATGTCGATGTTCAGCCTTGACATCTCACGTTTGACTACATCTAACTTACCTTGATTCATAGATCTGACGTTCCAGGTTCCTATGCAGTATTGCTCTTTGCAGCATCGCACTTTCCTTTCACTTCCAGACACATCCACAGCTGAGCTTCCTTCCGGTTTTGGCCCAGCTACTTCACTCTTTCTGGAGCTACTAGTACTCGTGTTCTGCTCTTCCCCAGTAGCATAATGGACACCTTCCGACCTGAGGGTCTCATCTTCCAGTGTCATATCGTTTAGCCTTTTAGTTTTGTAATCCATGAGGTTTTCTTGGCAAGAGTACTGGAGTGGGTTGCCATTTCCTTCTCCAGCGGATCACGTTTAGTCAGAACTCTCTACTATGACCTGTCCATCTTGGGTAACCCTACATGGCATAGCTCACAGCTTCATTGAGCTACTCAAGCCCCTTCGCCACGACAAGGCAGTGATCCATGAAAGGGAACCTGGAGTTAGTCTGGCACAATTAGGCTAGCAATGTTTGGCTGGCAAATGGCCACCGTAAAGTATGTTTGGACCACTCTCGGAGTCAGAGAGGCCAACACACAGACGTGCGCCATCCTCCCTGACTTCAAGAGTGGTCCAAACACTCTTTACAGTGGCCCTTGTGCCAGCCAAACTTTGCTGGCCTAACTGTGCCGGCCTAACTCCAGGTTAAGACTGCACTCCTAGTCTGTAACCATTTTAGGGGCTCACTCAGGAAACATTATGCCTGCCCCAGCCAGATACAGGTTTTGCTCTCTTTTCTAGTTGGGTGTTCCAAGAAACTGCACTGGCCTGACTGGCAATGTTCTCCTCATATTATTATATTGTTTTTTGCCTGTAAATCGCTTTGTGAACTTTGTGTTGAAAAGCGGTATCTACATACTGTTGACTGATAGATCCCTTGACCGTATTATTCCACAAAATGCTGTACAAGGGCTCATTCTATCCAGTGTGCCTGAATTACAAATCCAAAGAGTTTGACCTTCCCATTCCGGTCAAGGAAAGAGCAAGCTGAGCCTGAGAGAGACAACTGGCGTGAAAGTGAACAGCAACCTGCTTGTTAAGCAACGGCCACTTTCTAGGCTTCCTTTGATCCATTAGGAGCCGTCTGCAGCTCTCCCAGGGCCTCCTTGGCAGCAGTTGCTAACAGCCCCGAAGCAGCGCAAGTGTGGAAGGAACAGGTGCTGTGGCTTGCCACAGCTGGGACCCATGCCGAGGACAGAGAATAAGTGGTGCTCTGCTGTTTCCTGACAATCCTGAATGAAGCCACCTACCTGAAGGTGCTTAATTGTGTTATTCTTTGGCAGCCATAGACTTGATTGAAAGTGCTGGCAGTGTTTAACTCCTTCAGCTCCTGCACAAGGGCCACTTGCCTTTTCCTAGGGATGTTTCTTCATCCCAGAGAGAATACTGTACAGATCTTCTTAATATCAGGGTGGGCGGAAGACGTTGAATTGCAGGAGATTGGCAAGGCTTTCAGACTCCAGCAATTTCACAATACCAAGGAAAATTGCAAGTAAAAAGCAACATTGTTCACAGATTTTCTGCCACAGCTGCCCTTCTGCTAATTGTTTCTCTGGAAGCCTCCGTGTTCCTCACTTGCACAGTAGCCATATGCATTGGTTGCCTTTGGCTGAATCTTTGGGCAACTCTGCTGGCCTGTTTTAGAGTTTTGTATTAGAATTCCTGTCCTGGAATAATGCAGTTGAAGAGTTGTACTCTTATATTCTGGTCATTCCAGGAGAGCTTCAGGTGCAATAGGCAACTGGTACCATCTTTCAAAATACCATCTTGCAAACAGTTGGGAGATCTCAGAATTCTAGTACAAATTGAGTCGATCCTGCAAGCCTGAAGTCTTTTACCATCTGTTCCAACAAAAAGCCACCTATTATTAACTTACAGGAAGGGCAATACACAACTCAGCTGCATCCAGCCATACAAGGCTGCCTTATACTGGGCCAAATCACTAATCAGTCTAGCACTATACTGTATTGTCCACTCTAGCTGGCAGAGGTTCTTTCATTACTCTCTACTTGATCCTTTTTAACATAAGATAGCATCAGGAATTGAACTGATGGACCGACTGCAAGCAAAACATGAGTTCTGAGAGCCTGGACAGTCATGCCAACCAGTACAGATAATTGAGTTAGATGGGCAAAATCTAACTATTAGTTAGTATATATGGCAGCTTCCCATGGAATCAGTGACACTAGCGTTTTGTTTCCAACTGTGTAATTTTATAGCAAAAATAATAAAAATGCTGTACATTACCTTCAGAGTGCAATCCTAACCTGGAGTTAGTCCAGCAGTTAGTCCAGCATAGTTTGGCTGGCGTAAGGGTCACCGTAAAGCGTGTTTGGACCATTCTTGGAGTCAGGAAGGATGGCGCATGTCTGTGTGCTGGCCTCTCTGACACCAAGAGTGGTCCAAACATACTTTATGATGTCCCTTGTGCCTAACTGTGCTGGCCTAATTCCAGGTTAGGATTGCGCCCTCAATGTCCTACTCATTTGGGCCAACTGACCTGCTGTGTGGCTGGAGTGACCATAATTTACATGATTCAAAGGCAATAAAATTGCTTCTCAGGCTTCCAGTTTCTGAAGGAACCACACAAATTTGAGAGCAGCAATCCTAAGTGCACTTGCTCAGGAGAGAAACAGTGCAATCCAATGCATACTTACTAGGAAGTAACAGGCTGATCCCACCCTTTCCCCTCTGCCAATGCCAACCAAAAAGGTCTGAATTTCATCCTGTGGGGGCGGGGGAGCTTGAGAGCAAGATGACCAGGAGGACGGAGTGCCTAGACCTTTAACCATTGTATAAAAGAGGGAATTTTGGAAGGTGCTGCTCAACATGGAAATTCCCTCTTCTATACAATGGTTAATGGTCTAGGAACTCTGCCCTTTATTGTAACTTGTAACCCTGCTTGGGAGAGATAAGGGAAAATATTTTCCCTTACCTCTGAATAAGCCTCCCATTTGCCAAAGGGTTTCCTCAGATCTGCGCCAGCTCTTGAGGTGAGAAAGGGATGTGTTGGGAGGCAAGGAGGGGGACAGCATACTGGCACAGGTCGCACATGCCAGTCCACACCTCTTCCTAACTCTATCAGGCCCCGCCCCCACCACTCTCTTACCTGGTCCAGTGGGTGCGGTGGGGAGTTGCAGTGCTGCCACCTGTTACAGGAGCATTCTCAAAATAGCCGCTGACGGAGCACAGCACATCCCATTGCCAGCCATGTTACAACAGTCCTCTGCTTCATCCATCTCCATATGATAGCCCAATTGTGCATAGGATTGGGACTGTCAGTCCCTTTGTGTTGAATGGAAAGTGGGTATAGGATTGCATCCAAAATCTCATTGGACACAGCGAGACTTACAGTACTTCTGAACAAACACTAATAGGATTGTGTTGTAAAAATCTTAAGAAACTTGTTGAAAACTGACAAAACTGATGCGTGTTTGAGGAATTAAAGATGCCAATTTCTTCCATTGTGGGTTTTGCAGCATACATGAAAATAGGCCTTTTTTCCCAGTGAAATAAAACTCTCGTGCAAATAACTATTTTGTCCCCAAAGCGCGTGTTAGATACAGTCCTAAGGACTAAGATTCTAGGGACTAATCTCTCCCCACCTCACACGGTCTTCAAAGCAAAACAGCTCAGCTCCGCTAAAGAATTTGCTCTCGCTTTCTCTTCTGTCCTTTGACAGCATTTTGGCGTGACACACTCACTTCAGTGGGGAGTCAAACTTCAGCAAACAATGTATGGAAGTAACTTTCCTCTGCCCCCTTCTTCGTAGCAGATTACAGTAGAGAACAGAAGCCGGGGCGAGGGGGGGGGAATCCTAAAGCTTTGACAGATGGTACCCAGCGCTTGACTCCTGCTGAGCTCAGCAGGGCCAATGGTTCAGACTGTCAAAAAGACTCTTGCCTATGAAGTGAATAACAAAGTGTGGCCTGCCAGCCTGCTTCCTATAGAAAGCCCGGAGTCGTGTGTGTCACTCTGAGCTTCCTTTCAGTGCAGCGGTGGGAGCCCCAGCAACTTCTGAGAGTTTTCGGCTGCCCTATCCAGCAAGCAGATGCTTTGCTGCTGGAGATATAAGTCGGAAATGGAAATCAAAGAGGCAAAGAGAAATGCGGTAGGCCTGAAGAGATGGCAGCTCAGGGCGGTGGTGAATTTGGATGACTTCAAAGAGGATTCCGGCTCAAAAGGAAGAACAAGGTGCCAAATAGACGCTGTCTCCTCTCTTTCAGAATGGCCTCGCCAAATGAGCTATTACCCAAACGCAGTCGGCTTTTTCTGATACAGAACCTCTGAGCAGAATTGTTGTTAGTTACTTCTCAGCTGCAACCTGCAGGCAGTGTGATCTTCTCTCACTCCAGAAATGCCCCCGTCCAGCTAAATCGGCTAAACTTTCAGTCATGCCACTGAAAGAGCAGGAGAATCTCAAAGGAACATGTTCTGGTAAGCCTATACCTGTTTACTGGATGGGACAGATAATCATATTAGCTGTGCTGTACTGTAGTGCTGTTCTATACATTGTGCTTTTGGTGAACAGTGCAGGCACTGCTTGCCAAATATATACGTTCATGAGAGTGAATGTTCAATACAATATTTGCAAAGGTCTACAGGGACATGTGACTGCTAACAAGCCCAGGAGAATTTTGTGATTGTCTAAAAATGAATCTCCCTCCCCAATTTTGGAGATGCACAGATGCTGTCTACTGCACTGAAGTGCAACAGTACCAAAAGAGGGTGGAATTCATAAAATTCATTTGGGATCCTCAGTTTTTAGGTATCCACATTAATCTGTTAAAGCCGACATTCAAAGTTCAAAGTGTAGGCTAAATCATGTCATGTTGCATCCTGCTGTGTTCTTTTGCTAGAGTGACCCTCCTTAATACTTGTTCCTGTTTAGCATGTAGGAAACAAGTGGGAAGAGCTTTTTGATGTGTTGAAATAAATGGAGCTGACTCCCATGTAGACATGCTTAGAACTGAGATGTCAAGAATATAACAAGCTCTTAACTTCAGTCATTCTAAGCACACTTACTTGGATGTCATTAATGTCCACAAATCTGAGGTGGCATTTAAACGTGTGTAACTGAGATATAATTTAGCATGCCTTAATTGCTTTTTTTATTTATATATTTATTGTAAGAAAAATGTGTTTTTCATTTCCACCAGTTCATCTGTAGAGTTGATGTGTAGAGAATGTGACAGAGACACATGTTTGAGTTCATAGTAAATTTCTGCTGCTACACAGTACATAGCTGAAACGTGTTCTGTATTGTTTGTGGCATTGCATATACTAAGTAGGAGTGAGATAAAAGCTATCACAAAAGAATGATCAGCTCAAAATGGGGTGGGGTCAGAGGCAAATGTCCCCCACCCCAAATCACTCCTGCTGATCTTTTTGGCCACTGCTTGTTTCAGTGCAATGGAAATGCTGTTCCCATCGACGTCCCTTCTGTCCTGGAAGTTTGTAGTGGCCACAATTCTTTTTTTTACCCAGAAGTCCCCCTCAGCAGATTGCTACATGATAGCATGGAATTGTGATGCAGAGATGTCTAGGTTAAAAAAAATGAAATAGACAAAAATATCCACACAGTGTGTTGTAGTGGTTAGAGCAGCCATTTTCAACCAGTATGCCGCGAATGGTCCCCAAGTGTGCCACAGGAATTTGGGAGAGAGTCATTTATTAGTAGGGCCATTGGGGGATGCAAGCCCTCCACGGGCAGCACAGTGTGCCTTCTCAATTGTCGAAAAACTGATGGTGTGTCTTGACCATTTTAGTGCCCTGCCAGTGTGCTGTGAGATGAAAAAGGTTGAAAATCACTGGGTTAGGCTAGGGCTGGAAAGACTCGGATTCAAGTTCCAGCTAAGTGATGGAGCTCATTGGGTGACCTAGGGCCAGTTACTATCCCTCAACTTAATCCACTGCACAAGAGTTATTGTGAGGAAAAGCAGCTGGAGGAGAAGTATATACATTGCCCTAAGCTCCTTGAACACTGTAACCAATGTAACAAAACAGTGAAAAGCAGCCATAAGTATGTGATTAAAAAAAAACCTTGCTCAACAGGAGTTTTGTTTAACATATATACTACATAGGATAGTATGCAGCATATACAAATATATTGCATAAAAGACACTATAGTTGTGTTTTGCAAACTGTGGTTTGGGACCCACTGGGTGGGTCACAAGCCAATTTCAGGTGGGTCGTGTAGTACCTAGAGCAGCCATAATTGAAAATATGGGAAGATGGGACACTGGAAAGAGGGAGGGCTATGTTGTTATTTTGCTTGTGTCGAGGCTGTAAATAGACTTTTTTCTTTCTGATTCATTTTGCAATTGGAAAATGGCTACAAATTAATCCATCTTATTACTGCGTTCTCAGGAAAGCAGCAGGCTCTGGCATTACAATGATGGTACTGCTGGCCATGATATCACTCCGGGTGATTGTCATTCTGAAAAATGGGTC
>JAJKFI010038849.1:0-11347 GCA_029204185.1 Lerista edwardsae | reverse complement strand
AGACCATTGGTCCATCTAGCTCAGCATTGCCTGGCAGTGGCTCTTCTCCCACCCACCACCCCAGCCCAGCAAGCAATACCAGGGATCAAAGCATGCACTCCACCTCTGAGCTTCTGGCCCATCTCCTGCGAAGCCAAACCAGCACCTGAATCAGCGCTCAAATTCTGCCCCCCTTTGGAAGGTATGCATGTCAGCACAAGCCCCCTCATCATCAGCTTCTCCATTCCTGGCTGGAGAGGGTTTCTCTCCACTAGGGGGTGTGGGCTGCACCAGGAGACACCTTGAGGGTGTGACTACTGGCCAAAATTGTGAAAATCTTGGTATTTTTTAATACCATCATGTTCTATATCATTCAATGTGTCATTTCTTGCAGAATGCAATGAAACAAACCATGGTGCAATATGTTATAGCCAAATAATCAGAAAAGGAAAACACATCTGCCTTATGTAACAACAGGTAGATTTTCAAAACTGACCAATGAACTTCTGATTCTGATTCTGGGCTTCTGATTCTGAGCTTCTGACCAATGAGACTGATGGCTCCGAGAGCCAATGGGTTGTTACATCACAGCAGGGAACCAGTTTGAGTCAGCTCTCATTTCCATGTATCATAGCTAATACTAACAGTTGTGTGAGTGTCATCATGTTGGCCACTTGTTTTTTGTTGGTTACTGATTTGTTGGGTGACCTGTACTCTTATAAATTAAAATATAAAATAAAGTTAATGGGGGTGATGCCACTGCATTTAGGTTGTGTGCATATTGTAATTCAGTGGTTCTAAATTTTTAGAACCCACTTTTTAGAATGACCATCTGTCCGGGACCCACTGGAAGTGATGGCATGACCAGAAGTGCCATCATTGTGATGCCAGAACCTGCTGCATTCTGAGAATGCAGCAATAAGTGGGGTTATTTTGCAGCCATTTTTCAATAGCAAAGTGAATCAGAAAGAAAAAGCCTATTTACAACCTTGACACAAGCAAAACAACCTCACAGCCCTCCCCCTTTCCAGGGTCCCATCTTTTCAATATGGCTGCTCTAGGTGCTTCACAAACCACCTGAAATTAGTTCACAACCCACTGGTGGGTCCCAACCCACAGTTTGGGAACTACTGCTGTAATTTATTCTTTATAGTCTAGTACGGGTCCATCATGGGGGTGACACAATGAGCGCTCACACCAAGTGATGCAAACCCCACTGACGCCTATTCCCCATCTACACCCCAATCAGTATAGAAGAAGAAGCAGCAGAGAAGAGGAGGTAGTGGCTCCCCTGAGACAAGAGCAGTCAGGATAATTGCAATCGTAACCACCTCCTCCAGCTTCACAGCCTTAGTCTTCAGCTGTGGAGCTGGAGGCAGGTCCCCAAGTTTGCCTTCCCACTGTCTCCTCCTTGGATGCCTTTTTCCTTCTCCTCACTCTCCCATTCTGTGTTTTAAATAGGGCAGTAGAGCTGGAACAAGGGACGTGGTGGCCCAGCGAGTTAATCCGCTGTTGCTGGGCTTTCGACTGCAAGGTTGGGATTTCAAGACTGCGTGACGGAGTGAGCTCCTGTTGCTTGTCCCAGCTCCTGCCAACCTAGCAGTTCAAAAGCACCTAAATGCAAGTAGATAAATAGAGACCACTCCGGTGGGAAGGTAACAGCGTTCCATGCGCTACGGTGTAGAGTCATGCCAGCTACATGACCATGAAAGCTTGTCCTCGGACAAAAACGCCGGCTCTACAGGCTTTGAAACGGAGATGAGCACCGCCCCCTACAGTCAGTCATGACTAGACCATTCGGTCTTGGGGAAACCTTTACCTTTACCTTTTTTTAGAGCTGGAACAAAGATTCTGTTGCTGCTGCTGCTGCTGCTGCTGCTGATGATGATGATGATGATGATGATGATGATGATGATAAAATACATCACTTTTCTACAAAATATGAAGCAGTTTACAGAGAAAAAATCAATTAATTACATGGTCCCTTGTCCCACAAGGTTCACAATCTAAACCAGTTGTTCCCAAATTGTGGGTCGGGACACACCAGTGGGTCACAAGCCAATTTCAGGTGTGTCACAAAGCACCTAGAACTGCCATATTGAAAATATGGGGAGATGCTGGAAAGGGGGAGGGCTGTGTGGTTGTTTTGCTCGTGTCAAGGTTATCAATAGTAGGCCTTTTTCCCTTTCTGATTCACTCTGCTGTTGGAAAATGACTGAGAAATAACATTGTTGCATTCTTAGGAAATCAGCAGGCTCTGGCATCACAAAGTCAGCACTTCCGGCCATGAAATCACTTCCGGTGGGTCCTGGGCAGATTGTCATTCTGTAAAGTGGGTCCCATGCTAAAAAGTTTGAGTGCCACTGATCTAAACAATACTGAAGTCACACCATCAAACAGCCACCAGAAAAGACACTGTGCTGCCTGGGGTGAAGAGGGACAGGTACTCTCCCCCTGCTGACTATCAGGTGGACACCTCTTGAAAAAAGTGTCTCTTTGCCAGATAGCAAGGGTACCTGCTTTGTTGTAATTTTTTTACATTGTAAATGTATGTATCCAATACATTAATTTTGCTGTTTATTTGTTACATTTATATCCAGCCTTTCTTCTGCTAAGGGCACAGGCCGTAGCTCCTGGTAGTGCATGTGTGTTACACAAAGGCAGCCCCAAGTTCAGTCCCGGGATCTCTTGTTCAGAGTAGGTAGCAGGTGAAGAAAAAGACCTTTGCTTGAGATCCTGGAAAGCCACTGCACTACTGAGGGTGCAATCCTGGGCCCCCGTTAGCATCTTTGCTACGTGGTAGCATTGACGCTACACAGTTAGCACCGACGCAGGGGCGCCAAGCAGCACCCCCACGTTGGCGCTAATGCACCAAGACCAGCGCTGCCTGCAGCGCTGGCCTCGGTGCATCCACGCTGCGCATCCTCTGTGCCAGCTGAAGCCCATTGGCACAGATGCGTTCCGAGGCAAGCGGGAGGGAGGGAGTGGGCGGGGGAGGGCATTCTTGGACAGGTGGTGGGTGGGCAGGCAGGTGGGCACTCCCTGCCGGCCGGCCTGTTCCAGCACAGTAAAGGATTTCACTGCCAGTCAGAGTAGGCAATACAGGGCTGGATGGATCAATGGTCAGAGGCAACTTCACATAGTCATTACAGAACTCATGGTGATCACCCATCCAGGCATTATTAATCTGAGGAACTCCTTGCACAGGAGGTGGTGATGGCATCTGGCCTAGATGCTTTTAAAAGGGGACTGCACAGATTTCTGGAGGAAAAGTCCATCACAGGCTGCAGGCCATGATGGTTAGTGCAACCTTCTTACTTTAGAGTTAGGCTACCTCAGAGTGCCAGATGCAGGGGAGTGGCAATGAGATGCACATATCTAGTTGTCTTGTGTATTCCCTGAGGCATCTGGTGGGCCGCTGCAAGATGCAAAAAGCTGGACTAAATGGGCCTTTGGCCTGATCCAGTGGGGCTCGTCTTATGTTCTTATATAACCAGACCCAGCTCTGCTTTGTTGCATCCAGGTTGCTTTGGACATGCCTGAGGAAAGATGCAGAAATGAAATGGCACTTCAGAAAATGATGTTTGGAAAGTTTGTTTCCGATGCCTTGCATCACTACAGTAGAGAGCTGGCATAAACTAACCTGCATTATCATTCCATGGAGTTCTCCCTGCATCCCTTTGCCAGGAAACATTTCAGCTCCATGATCCTGAGCTGGTGACTCGCTGAAACCAAGTTGTGTTTCCTCAGAGGGTTTCTGCAAGCAAACTCTGCCTTCCAATAAATGCCAACCCAAAGTGCTAATGTCCTTGTTTATCATCATTTCCAAAACTGTAATACCCAGATGGCGCAGGGAGGAGTTCACCTGAAGGGCACAGCTTTAAAAGCAGACACTTCTGCAAATAGGCACTGATAGTTTGCCGTTCAGTCTCCTGGGAAGATTCCTTGGCAACGAGTCCCTCAAATCTTCCACTTTTCAGGGTATTAGAGATGCACACAGGCCAGAGAGAGGCTCAGTTCAGACTCAGATTTATCATTGATTTGAGAGTTAAATCCATGGAAGTAATGCAGACACAAGATGCAAGCTAAGCTAAGTGCCTCCTCTCTAAACGGGAAGCTCTGGCTGGGAAATGACACAGACAAGCCATGGTCCCCAGAGAGTCACCAAGAGCTGTGTCTGACCTTGGTGCCTATGCATCTCGCACTATGTTTGAATTGGCAGCAAAGGGGGGTAACTGTGGAGAGTAGGCTGTAGCTACCAAGAATGGAAATTTGCCCCATGGAGAGACTCGAGTTCAGTCTCAAATCTCTGCCCCTGCAACTTGACTCAGGCATGAGGCCTATCAGGCACCTTTTGCCGACTCATCCAGAGCTGTGACTCAAGTCATTTTCATTTGAGTCCAGAGTCTTTTGTGAAGCGAGCTGCAGGCGGCACAGAAGGGCACAGACCAAAACGCAAGGCAGGAGTGGGTGGGATGGATAATGTGAGGAACAGAAATGGCAAGTGGGAGCAAGGTCACACAGCAGCAGCTGGGAGGTTTATGTTATGAGCAGTACGACCCAATCCTTTGCACACTTACTCAGTAGTCCCTTTGTGCTGAGGCTTCTTCCTCCCAGGTAACAAAGAAGCCCGGAGCCAGAACCATTCAGTTGGAGCAAGGCATGATTGCTAAGAACCATCTCTTCCCTGGCTGCTCTGCCTCTTCCCTCTCCCTGGGCTTCTCAGACGCCAGCCAATCCTAAGGCAAGAATCCCTTGGGCTCCTCCTTCTGCCCTCCTTAGTCCAGTGATAGTCATTCAACCTTGAGATTCAGCCAAGGATAATCTTGTCCTTCAGAGATGGAGAACCTCCTGCTTGATGCAAAACATTAACCCTTCCCTGCCTCCTGGCTGGAACTGCCAGCTTTCAATAGCCCTACACCATAAAAAAGTATGCAAGTACAACCAGTGCACAGTCCTAAACAGTGCTGGATTGGCAAGGCCGGCTGGCCAGTGCCAAATCCAATGCTCCTTGGGAGAGGCTGGAGCCTCCCCGCAGCAAGGGAATGTTTGCTCCCTTACCACTAAACAGCAGGCGCAGATCCGAGGAGACCGCACGACCCAAATCGGGTGCCGTTCTGTGCCTCCACGTCAGCGCTACATCCATCGCGTCAATGCTAGGAGGTAGCGTTGACGCAACAGGCAGCGTAGGATTGCGCTGCCTGACCCATGAGTTTTCAGACTCAAGTTTTTCAAATCCATTCTCGAGTCAGTGCCCAAGCCCTTGATACGCAGGACTCGAGTCTACATGAGTCAGCAAAAAACTCCACTTGCCACTCCCAAGATTCAAGTTCCCAGACCCTGGCAAGCATAACCCAAACCATGACAAGCATAACCAAAACCAATGATTTGTGCTATGGAAGGGTAGGTTGGTGGGAGTGAGGAGAGCTGTTGGGGCGGGATTTCTATCATTCTTGTGTAAGGCTTTTTCAGGCTGTCTAAGGACAAACATATACCTTTCATTAAGCCCATTATTAGGGCTGCATGCTTCTTTTTTCCTCCGCAAACAGCATACATAGGGGTGTGCTGGGGAGGGCATTTTGTTCCAGCTAATCCTAATCTAGATCCTCTTCCCCCAATCCAGAGGCTGTTATTTGGATAATGTTGCCCATGAACATTAGCAGAGCCATAGCAGGAGGGCTACCACTGGCAAGTTGCATACATTTTTGTGTTCTGCCTCCTCCTTTTTCCTGCGCATTGACACCAAAGCTGTTCTCTTCACTGCACTTTGGGGAGTAGAGTAGATTTTGGTCCACTCCTGCTATCTCCAAAATCACATCTTCTTAATCCAATTACAGGAAAAGAGGACTAATTAAACCCAGTGGATAATGATAGTGCTATGAGGATTTAGCATTCTAGCCTCAAAGCTTTTTATGAGAATTAACTAATTAATAGGGAAAAGGAGCTTAAAAATCAGGGCATGAACTCAGCATATGATTAGAATTGGTGATTCAGCCAGGCACTCTTTCTGGCTACAGCTTTTCTATAAGCTCCTCCTGCGCAGGGGTTTTTTTTTTTTTTTAAACCTTGTCTGCTACAATTAATATGTACAATTAATTTTAGGATTTTGGATTTCCCTCTACCTTAGGTGGATTATGTAATATACCGGCAAGGGCAGGAGCTCACCCATGTCAGGTAGGCCTTGAGTGGTTGACCAGAGAGGTGACAAGCTGTAGATAAAGGATGGAGACACACTTCAAAGAGCTAGCAAGGTAATCAGTTCTTCAAGCTTCTGACCAGGGGATCTCACCATTAGCAGCAATGGCTAATACACCGTGTACAATACGTGGCAATGTCCATCCCTGTGTATAGCAGCATTGCTTCAACACAGCTTAAATCTGAAATGCAGCTTGCATATTTCAGAGCAGGTGTGATGACAGCGACAAGGAGGAAGAGGCAGACTTTCTACAAAGAAATTATTTCAGGAAGCGGAAGATGCTAGATTCAGAGGAAAAATGGTTAACATAAGAAGAGCGCTGCTGGATCAGGCCAAAGGCCCATCTAGTCCAGCTTCCTGCATCTCAGAGTGGCCCACTAGATGCCACAGGGAGCACATATGACAAAAAGATGTGTGCGTCTTGTTGCCACGCCCTTGCACCTGGCATTTTGCGGCTGCGTGTTTCTAGAACCAGGAGGTTGCATAAACCCGTCACAGCTGGTAACCTCTGATGGACTTTCTTCTAAAAATCTGCCCAATCCCCTTTTAAAGGCTTCTAGGTCAGACCACATCCTGTGGCAGGGAGTTCCACAATTACATGCTGGATAAAGAAGGACGGGCATTTTCTTATGTCTGTTCTAACCTTCCTGAGACTCAATTGTAGTGGATGTCCCCTGGTTCTGGTGTTGTGAGAAAGGGAAAAGAATACCTCTCTATCCACCCTAATCTTCCCCTGCATAATTTTGTGTGTCTCTTTCATGTCCCCCTCAGGTGCCTTTTTTCTAGGGCCCAATCCTATTCAACTTTCCAGTACTAATGCAGGCACAATGCAGCTCCAAGGTAAGGAAACAAACATTCCCTTACTTCAAGGAGGTAAAACCTCCACGATTGCCTCCTCACTGCAGGATGCAGGGGTACACCCCATTGGCATAGCTGCACCAGAGCTGGAAAATTGGATAGGATTCGGCCCTAAGAGCTCAAAATGCAATAGCCTTTCTCATAAGGGAGGTGCCCCAGCCCAGTAATCATTTTGATTGCTCTCTTCTACATCTTTTCCAGTTCCACTATGTCCTTTCTGAAATGTGGCAACCAGAACTATATGCAATACTCCAGGTTCAGCCTTACCATCGATTTATACAGTACAATGGCATAATAATATTGGCTGTTTTATTCTCAATCCCCTTTTTAGTTATCCTGAGCATGGAATTGGCTGTCTTCACTACCACATACTGGGTGGACCATCAAGCTGTTCACCAGCACCAGGTTATGGATCAGAAGTATGGTCATGGATCATGTGAAGAGAGATTAGTGTTGCTGGTGCCAGATTGCTGGGAGTTGTGAGACAAAGCCCTGCTCTAGAATTACTGTTCCCTCTAAGGGGCTGACACTAGTGCATGGACCCCTTCAGCACTACAATTCATTTTGATGTCATATCTGGACATTCGGCGATGATGTCAACACATTATTGCCAGACTTCCAGGTTACCAAGCTCTGCCCAGCACAAAGTTTGGCTGGGAGGTGTTCCACTGCACTACTGCACACCTTAGCAGGAACAGTAATTAAGACCCCATGGTGCACACATCCCACTCCCGGATGCCACATTTAGCTCTACCACTTCCACTGGTACTGAAGGTCCAGGAGTTTACCTTGCCCAGGCGTCCCACAGATGGGCCTGGGTTCTTGACCAGTGGTCCACCTGACTAAACTCCAATACTACCCTCTAGATTTTAGGACAGATACTTTGAGCAAGATGGATATCCCTTTGCATGCACATTTTCAATTACTTCTTGCTATAATAACTTGAACTGCAGTGAAACTCTGTGAACATAAGAAAAGTCTGCTGGATTAGACCACAGTTCATCTAGTCCACCATTTTCCTTCCCGCAGTGGCCAACTAGATGCATCCAGTTTGATATGCTAGTGAACATTACAACATTACAACATTATGAAGCTGTGAATTTCCTTAATTATCTATGCATTGTGTGAAGAGGTATTTCCGGTCCTGAATTTACTGCCTATCAATGTCACTGGATCACTATCAGCTCTAATATTACTGGAAAAGTAAGGGAAAAAACATCACTCTATATACGTCCCCTCCCCACACCATTCATAATTCTAAAACCTTCTGTCATGTTGCCCATTGGTCATGTTTTTTTTCTCCACTACAAATCCCCATAATCTTTCCTCACAGGGAGGATGCTCCAGCCCCCCGATCATTTCGGTTGCCCCTTTCTGCACCTTTTCCAGCTCTACAATTTCCACATAACTTTGTATTCGTATCTCTACACTGGATGAAGAACACACTAGAGTGGAGGAAGCTGCCAATCTAAAGCCACCCAACCTGCCCCAGAATATTGCCCCACTCCTGCAAACTAAAAATAAAAACGAAAAGCTTCTCATCGCACTGTACCAGTTATTTTGTCATTTTAATGAAAAATGAAGATCATATCAGCATGATCACAAGAAATGCAGGTAGCGCCATTCTGGGCAGTTGTTTTTCATGTTCCACAGTCTGTTCTTTTCCAGGCTTAACGTTTTCTTTTAATTCTGCTTCTCTGATCAGCCTTTCAAAGATCTGGAAAGCTTCCTACATTTGCATATTGCTGCATCATAAGAAGTTCAGACCAAATGACTCCCATCCATCACATTTCTCAATATTTTTGAATAGTCTTCTCAAAAGCAGAATAAAAATGTTAGCAAGCAGGCCCTGCACGGACTTCAGCTCTCTGCCAGATTCAATAGTCACAAGGTCAGATAGTACAAAGCCCCAAAGTCAGCAACTTGATGGCAGGGGGCTTCCTGCATTATGATGGAATTTGCTTGTTTCAGTACTCTGGTAGCTATACTGTTGGGATCCCCCAACCTCACTGTCTCTTTTAACTCCACGCAGGGCCCCTGTATTTATAAATCTGCTGCCACAAGGTATGATGATGGCCACTAGCACATGTGGCTTTGAAGGGGGCGTGGAAGTAGATGGACAGAGCAAAGGCCTAGCGACCAGCCCCTACTTTCAGCCTGTCTCATCCTGGAACTGGGTTTAACCTGGGACAGTTGTTCTTGCTGCCGCCACCCAAAACTAGGGAGCCCAGACTGAAGGAGGCCATCTTGACTGAACCTCCCAAGTTAGCAATTACCCAAAATTCAGGCAGGGGCATAGCTAAAGAAGTGCAGGGAGTACAACTGCACTTGGCAACACGCTGGGGGGGGGGGGGACCAAAATGGTAAAAACCTTGGAATAATACCATCATCATGTTATATATCATTGGAAAGGTAATTTAATGCAGAATGCAATGAAACAAACCAGAGTGTAATATATGTACTCTATCAAATGTTATGGCCAAAAAATCAGAGAATATACAACCGTGACATCACTTCCTATTGTGATGTCACTTCCAGGGCAACATTTTGCCCTCGGCACTGGGCAACACTTTCATTAGCTACATCCCTGAATCCAGGGGTCTCCTTAGAATCTGACAGTAGCAGAAACTGAGCAGGCTGGGAAGATGGGGAAACCAAGCTCTCTCCTGAATGAACTTAGATGAGACAGGTAATATAGCAAAATAGATGTCATTAAAATCTATTAAATGCAAGTTAAAATGACCCCTGCTAACTGGACAAGAGGCACTTTTTCAAGTGGTGTTTCTCTTATATTTAGCAGGGGGAGAGTAATTGTCCCTCTTCAACCCTGCGCAGTCTTTCTAGTGGCTGTTGCTGGTGGTCTGCCTGTTTTTTTTTTGTTTTTTTTTAGATTGTGAGCCCTTTGGGACAGGGAGCCATTTAACTTTATTATTATTACTATTTGCCTGTAAACCGCTTTGTGAGCTTCGTGTTGAAAAGCGGTATGGATGGATGGATGGATGGATGGATGGATGGATTAAAAGGGGCTACAATGTCATAAAATACTGGAGTGGGCATAAAAAGGTGAGAACCAAGCACTTACAAGGATGAAGCAACGGTGCAGGCAACAAGGTGGAAGAGGGTTTAGGGCAAACATAAGAAGAGCCCTGCTGGATCAAGCCAAAGGCCCATCTTGTCCAGCTTCCTTTAACTCACAGTGGCCCACAAGACGCGCCAGGGAGCACACAAGACAACAAGATGCCTGTATCATGTCGCCACTCCCTTGCATCTGGCATTCAGAATCAGGAAACCTCTAAAACCTGGAGGCTGCATATAGTCATCACGGCTTGTAACCTTTGATGAACTTTTCTTCCATGTACAGTATTTGTCCAATCCCCTTTTAAAGGCATCTAGGCAAGCTGCCATCACCACATCCTGTGGCAAGGTGGGGAAAAGTTTGGCAAAAAAGTTGATGAAAGGCAAGCTGAAAGAAACATAAAACACAAGTGACTTGCGCGAGACTTTTTCTATCCTCAGTACGCACACTAATCTTGATCTTTACACCCACACCTAGCCAGATAGATGGGGAACCCTTGCCACTGTGTCCACAGCTTGAGTGAGAGATCAGGGCAAATGTGCAAAGGGGGGTTGCCCCCCTTTTATAACTGCTTTTGCAGCACAGGGCCTTTTAGTAGATTGGGGGGGGGGTCACCTGAGGCCCTTTACTTTTCCACTCTTGAGAATCATAAGAACATAAGAACATAAGAAGAGCCCTGCTGGATCAGGCCAAAGGCCCATCTAGTCCAGCTTCCTGTATATCACAGCGGCCCACCAGGTGCCCCAGGGAGGCATGAAACAACAAGATCCTATTGCATCCTGTTGCCACTCCCTTGCACCCGGTACCAGTAGCCCACCACCTTTGTAAGGAGGTTGCACAATCCATCATTGCCTATAGCCTACGATGGACCTTTCCTCCAGAAATCTGTCCAATCCCCTCTTAAAGGCATCAAGACCAGATGCCATCACCACCTCCTGTGGCAAGGAGTTCCACAGATTAACTACCCGGTGGGTAAAAAAGTACTTCCTTTTATCTGTTTTAACTCTCCCAACCCTCAGTTTTAGTGGATGCCCCCTGGTTCTGGTGTTTTGAGAGAGGGAAAAGAACATCCCTCTATCGACTTTATCCCTTCCATGCATAATTTTGTATGTCTCAATCATGTCCCCCCTCAGGCGCCTTTTTTCTAGACTGAAGAGCCCCAATCGCTGCAGTCTTTCTTCATAAGGGAGGTGCCCCAGCCCCGTAATCATTTTAGTTGCTCTCTTCTGCACCTTTTC
>JAJKFI010038848.1:0-26252 GCA_029204185.1 Lerista edwardsae | reverse complement strand
ACATACATACATACATACATACATACATACATACATACATACATACATACATACACACACATCCAGGCTCTTCTTTATATATATAGATTTATTTTTAAAAAGTTATTTATATCTTACATCCCAACCTCAGTTTCAAGGCAGTTTGCCCACTTGACCCTTGCCCAGCATGGCTGATTAGAGCTGCCCGGGAAGGGCTGGCCGAGTGGACGGGAAGGGTGGTGAACTCATCTCTGAGGGAGGGGGAGCTTCCGCCTGCTTTGAAGCAGGCGATGGTTTGCCCCCTCCTGAAGAAACCCTCCCTGGACCCCACTAATTTAAACAACTTTCAGCCAGTCTCAAATATCCCATTTCTGGGCAAGGTGATTGAGCGGGTGGTGGCGATCCAGCTTCAGAGGATACTGGAGGATACAGATTATCTGGACCCATTCCAATCTGGCTTCAGGCCGGGGTTTGGGACGGAGACTGCCTTGGTCGCCTTGGTGGATGACCTTCGCCGGGGGATGGACAGGGGAAGTGCGACCCTGTTAGTCCTGCTGGACCTCTCGGCGGCTTTCGACACCATCGACCATGGTGTCCTTCTGGGTCGGCTGGCCGGGTTGGGGCTTGGAGGCACGGTCTTGAAGTGGTTCCGCTCCTTCCTGGCCGACAGATCCCAGAAGGTGGTGCTGGGGGACGCTTGTTCGGCACCCCGACCTCTTAGGTTTGGGGTGCCGCAAGGTTCCATCTTATCCCCCATGCTATTTAACATCTACATGAAACCGCTGGGAGAGGTCATCCAGGGGTTTGGAGTGGGGTGCCATCAATATGCTGATGACTCCCAACTTTATCTCTCCTTTCCCCCTGATTCTGAGGAGGCGGTTGAGGTCCTGGATCGCTGTCTGGAGGCGGTAGGGGGCTGGATGTGGGCAAACAAGCTGAAATTAAATCCGGATAAGACAGAGGTGCTCTTGGTTCGGAAATCCTCAGCCCGGGTATTGGACTATCGTCCTGCTCTGAATGGGGTCGCACTCCCTCTGAAGGAGCAGGTCCACAGCTTGGGGGTTCTCCTGGATTCACAGCTGCACCTGGATTCCCAGGTGGCGGCGGTGGCCAGGGGAGCCTTTGCTCAGCTTCGACTGATTCACCAGCTGCGACCGTACCTGAGCTGTGCAGACCTGGCCACAGTGACCCACGCCCTAGTGACATCTAGATTAGATTATTGCAATGCGCTCTACGTGGGGCTGCCTTTGAAGACGGTCCGGAAATTACAACTAGTACAGAATGCGGCGGCTGGGGTGGTTGCTGGGGCACATCGGTTTGACTCTGTCGGGCCGTTGCTTCGGCGACTACACTGGCTACCGGTTCTGTTCCGGGTCCAATTCTAGGTGCTAGTTTTGACGTTTAAAGCCCTTTACGGCTCGGGTCCGGGGTATTTAAGGGGCCTCTTCCCATATAATCCTGCCCGTGCTCTCAGATCATCTGGGGGGGGCCCTTTTGACTGTGCCGCTACCAGGAGAGGTGAGGGGGACGGTGGCCAGGAAGAGGGCCTTCTCGGTGGTGGCCCCCCAACTTTGGAAAACCCTCCCCTTAGAATTGAGAACTGCTCCCTCTTTGGCAACATTCCGGCGGGGGCTGAAGACCATTTTATTTTGAAAAGCTTTTAATTGTTGACAGGCTGGCTGGTTTTTATACTCTGGCTTATATTTTATGATCCACTGGGCTTGTTGTTGTTTTTAAATTCTGTTGTTTTAAATTTTAACTGTTTTAATATTGTTTTTAAATTACTGCTTTTTAATGTTGTAAATTTTATTGTATTATTGTCTTTTCGTTGTAAGCCGCCTTGCGTGCCTATGGGCAGAAAGGCGGGGTATAAATTAAATAAATAATAATAATAATTTATTAAAATCAATACCCCAACATACAACTAATATACCAAACAAAGGTAAAAAAGCAACAGTAAATTAAAAGAGAACTACTGCTTTGGAAATGCATTGGAAGGGCCAATTGGTGATGTCTCGCCCAAGTACCCCAGGAACACTGCAGCAAGCACTGAGCCTAACTGCAGGGGCTAATGTAGCATATCCTATTCCCTTCTGAGCCCCAGGAGGGTGCTCAACCCTCAGTCCACATTAAAGTTAATTTGTTAGTCACAATCTCAGTTTCAGCCCATGAAAGTTCTGGGTCAGGTTTTAGGTATCCCTGAAAAATACATGCATTAATTTCCAGGGCGCAATCCTAAACTGAGTTAGGCTGGCATAAACTAAGCCAGCAAAGTTTGGCCAGCACAAGGACCACCGTAAAGTATGTTTGGACCACTCTTGGAGTCAGAGCAGCCAGCACACAGACATGAGCCATCCTCCCTGACTCCGAGAGTAGTCCAAACACGCTTTATGGTAGCCTTTGTGCTGGCCAAACTTTGCTGGTTTAGTTTATACCAGCCTAATTCCAGTTTAAGATTGTGCTCCCAGGCTCCAGAATTAAATGCTTGCTAGACTTCCCACTTTTCGTTTATAATAATATGTAGTATGATATATACGCCATAATGTAATCATATGGGAAGGAACCATAGCTCATCTCTCCATGTAAAAGGCCTCAGGTTCAATCCCTGGCATCTCTGCAGTGTCTCTCTGCCTGCAACTCTGAAGAGTTGCTCCTAGTCAATGGAGACAGTACTGAGCTAGTGGCCTGACTCCAGAGAGGGAGCTTCCTACCTTAATACACCCAATCATTCAAATATTGGACCACACAGGATTGTGTGGTGGCTTCAGCTCCTAATTCATATTTACAGCCTTGGCGTTGGTCAAATGCTGTGGGTGTTATAAAGCGCAAATACACAAGCACACACACACACACATGCACACACGCTCAGAAAATCGTAATTCAGCATGCTGACAGATGGGCTGCTTGGTTCAACAGATCCTTGGACTCAGCAGAAGTTATAAATACTGATAAAGCAGCAAATGGAAGATATAGTATACAATCAATTTCACTGGCTGGGGATGGGAGAATAATGCATCACTTATAGACTTGGATGTACAGAGCATTGCATGTAAATTATTGAGTAACCTCTCCACCATTTTCCCCATCAGAAAAGGTGGTGGGCAAATAGCCACTTGCTGGACAGAATTATCAGCTTTTTGGCCTTGTCTCACGGTTAAACCATCTGCTAGATACACAGCCTGTTGGTAGCCTGCCAGTGACTACTTAGAGAGAAACTTTTGTCTTCAAAGCCAGGTTGACCTTCAATATCCTGGTGTCCAAGATAGAATATTAAAATGGGGCCCGGCCTCACAGAAACACCAAGTGCTCCGACAGTCCCTATTTAGTAGAGCTAATCCCTATTTTCTAGAATTTTCTGTCCCTGACCAATCTCTGCCCATTTTTTCCCAATTTTGGCATGCCTTGTTATCTTTCTGTTAATTCAAGTTGCTATGGAGGTCACTCTCCAGACTTCAGCCCTGGAATTCAGCTCTAGAATTATCTCTAGAATGAAAATTTCACAGTTCAATGTCAATAGGCGTAAAGTGATGAATATTGGGACAAAAGATCAGCTGTCTGTGATGAACGGTGAAAGGGACTGGGGATGAGGCTGGGTAACTCAATGGAAATGACTCAGGGCGCAATCCTAACCTGGAGTTAGGCTAACACAGTTAGACCAGCAAAGTTTGACTGGCACAAGGTACGGTTTACCAAACCATGAAGTGCATTTGGACCCCCCTTGGTTTCAGATAGGCCAGCACACAGGCACGCGCCATCCTCCCTGATTCCGAGAATGGTCCAAACGCACTTTGCGGTGGCCCTTGTGCCAGCCAAACTTTGCTGGCCTAACTTCAGGTTAGGATTGTGCCCTCAGTGTGAGGCAGTGAGGAAGAAGGCAAATTCCATGCTGGAGAGCCAGGAAAGGAATAATAGAGAATAACAAGACAGCAAATGCCCTTGTACCCATGGCCAGCCCTGCCATGAAGGGCTGTTTGCAGAGGGAGCAAGGGGGTGATGGATTTAGAGTGGTGCCCTTCAAGTCTGCCATTCAAGTCTGCCTCCCTGGGGCACCTGGTGGGCTGCTGTGACATACAGGAAGCTGGACTAGATGGGCCTTTGGCCTGATCCAGCAGGGCTCTTCTTATGTTCTTATTACTACCTGCCTCCCGTGCGAGGATGGAGCATGGTGAGAAGCAGCATGGAGCATGGTGCGGTGTGGGTGTGGCATGTGAGGCAGAGTTGCCCTACCAAAGTTCTTTGAAAAATGCCTTCAATGCTGCTGCAGTGGCTGTGATCCTGCAAACACTTACAATCTGCAGGCTGCAACTGCTCAAAGCCTGTGGGTTGTTATAAGTGTTTGCGTGATCACAGTAATGGGGGCACTTTTCACAGAACTCCCATAGGGTAGTCCTGCCACACCCTCACCGCACATCACTGGTGAGAAGGCAAGGGATTTTTTTTTAGAAGGGGCACAGGTTTGGGTGCAGCCCTCCAACAAAGGCAGCAGCAGTGAGTCCGAGTGGCATCAGGCAGCAGCCCTAGTTGAGCCAGTCTGAATCTATGCAGTCACATTTTAAATACTGTGTACGATTCTGGTTGCCTCACTTCAAAAAGGAAATTGTAGAGCTGGAGAAGGCGCAAAAGAGATAACCAGAATAATCAAAGGTTGGCGCCCCTTTCTTACAAAGAAAGGCTACAATGTCAACGCCCCTTTAGCTTAGAAAAGAGGCGGGCTCTCAATGTAACCCAGACATTGCTTCACTTCCAGGTCACTGGGCTGCACAGTGCTGGGCTGTGCTGCACCGGCATAGAATGTCACGGACATCATTGTTTCCACATGCCACAATCACTGAGATACACAGTATTTTAAATCTGTTCATAGTAGACTGCAGGACAATTGTGCATGAAAATTAGAAATACAGTAAGAACAAAACCTTTCCTGGCTTTAAAGGAAAGGGGAAAGGGTAAATAAAGATTTACCTGGAAGAGTAAATAAGTACAGCATACCGAAGATGGACTAGTGGCTTCAACAAAAGTATGTAATGAAGTGGGGACAGATCTTGGTCTGTGATCCTTGAATGGAGAATGGTGGCGTTAGAAGCATGGCCCTGTTTGTTGTCTGAAATGTTGAATAGAATTATGAGTTGTCTGTATTTAACACTTTTAACAACTGCTCGACAAACATTCCACAGCCACTGTGGATGATGGTAGCAAATATTAAGAGAATATCCACTATCAACATTTGCAAGGGCAAAACATGTTGCAATTCGGGTTTGCAAACACACTCAGCAGGTGATTGTGTTCTCAGTTTTATGACTCCATGTTGATAGCAGGAAGCCTGTGATGCCTGTGATGATCCTTGGTTTGATATCAGCTCACATTAGCTGGTGAACAGATATGAAGCTGAAGCTGCTGGGAAGTGAGAATTTGTGCTGTGTGTTCAGAAAGCATTTGCTTTCTGAAATGGGCAATCTAGGTCTGCAAGGGAGCTGAAAGAAGAGATTGGTCATGAACCTCTGTACACATTCCAACCTTTGTCCCGCCATATTTAGATGCTCTTACGGCAGCTATGCCAACATGCCAACACAATGTGCAAATTGGCCAGCACATACAGTAAACATGCTTGAAACCTGATGGAGTGTACATGGAATGTTTTCCTGGGGAAGCATTTTACATGTGGCCCATGCCAGCGGTCCATCATGCCCATGACACTACACATCTTCTGGTTATTATGGAATAAATCTTTGAGCGTTAAACTATAAAGAGCAGTGGTGTCATTCAAATGATTTAGGAACAGGAACTCACTTTTGAGTTCAAATTCAAATGTTGAAAAAAAAAACGGAAGCAGCCACAGAGCCCATTAGGATCCGGAACGCCCGTTCTGGTCCGTTCCCCCTGAATGACATCACTGATAAAGAGGCAACAATGGATGTGATTTTCAACTTGTGAAGTGGAAGTGATCGCGCGCCCCAGCCTCCAGAAAGGGTCTGCCGGGTCGACAGCCGCCTCTCCTGAGGCCGGGACATGCAATCGCCGCAGCAATTGCACACCCCGGCCTCGGGCATGGGTGCTCGGGCCACTGATTGGCATGGGTGCTGGCTGCCTGGGGGGCTGGCGTTAACGTGGGTGCTCTGCTCCCACAGGAAAAAAACATTGGGGCTGAAAAACCCGCAGCCCCCCTAGATGGTGCCTACGATAAGGAACCCTCTCCTTTCCCAATACATTGATTTTTGAACTCTGATGCACTTCAGACTACATCGAAGCACGTAATTTCCTGAGTTTATCTTGTGTTTGCTCAGCATTATCCTTCTTCCTTTCAAGTCACAGCCTAAGCGGCATTCACCCAAATGCAGGCCCAGCATCTTTCCATTTGGGCCTTTCCACCAATTCAGCAGCCCTCAGAATTGATCTCTCTTTTTTTCCCTTTTCCCCAATAGCCGTGCTGTCCCCAAACCGCCACACAAGCCACAGGATGTGGATCGATATACCTTCTATTGGAATAATTGTTTTCCTTTGTAAGGCCTCTGGTTACTTCTAGCCCTGAATGGAGAACTGTGAGATTGACCTCCAGAAAAGCACCAGATGTGACTAACGCGGAGTGCCTCTGGCCTAATCACTCAAAGCCGGACCTTGAAAAATAACCAGAAAGAGTACACTGAGCGTGTGCTGGTTAGCTGTGGGAAAGAAACAGCAGGGAAGCCGCGAGGAGCAGCTCTGGCTGATAAGACACAGCAAACCTTTGTATGCACAAAATGCATACATCTTTTGTATGCAAAAGATGATTCTTTCAAAAAGTAAACTAACATTGCACACACCACATGCAATTTTTTAAACAAAATTTGTTTAAATTTTGGTGAAGTTGGAGGTGGTGAAGTTCCCTTGAAAAGGTTAGGATGCAACTCACTGTATGTTAAAAAGAAAAGATACTAATGTATACACATTCACATACCGATAGCTCTGGAATCGATGCAAGCCAAACCAGAATATGCAAAGGGGTGTTTCCCTTTGGCATGCCTATCTAGGTCACAGGACCAAGTCAGTCGGTATAACAATCGTCATTCAGGGTCAGACTGGAGGAGCCATTCAAAATCTATATTCTATTACAACTTGCCGTGTACACTAGACTAGAGTATATGATGGCTTGTATTCAAAGAGCCATGAGCAGGCCAAAGTGTACTAGCGACATGCCATGAAGACTTGAGCAAGCACTAGAAAAAAACTCCACAATGTGGCACCACAATGTATTGGGGTTGCAGTACAGTAAGGGAAACGTGATGAATAAGGAAGGCAGGGGCTATGGCATATAAACTCCAACAGGCCATAAAAAGGACTTGAAAAGACAGAAGAACTGCTATGATTTGAGGGGGGGGGGGTCATAGACTTTCCATGAGCAAAAGAGGCTTTCCACTGCTGGAAGGACACTTTACATTCAAGCCTCAATGTGTGGTAAGGAGCTCAGCTGAAAGAATCTTTGATATGTAAATAAGGAACAGGACCTGCGTGGTATAATGGTTAGAGGGCTGGGTAACTGGGTGACTGTGGGCCAGTATGTTACTGTCTAACCTACCTCTCAGTGCTGTTGTGAGAATAAAATGGGGACGTGAGCTCATTGGGGTGAGGGGGTGCAGGTGGCAGAACTGAGCGGGGGGGAGGGGAGGAGCTATCCCAGCCAGGGGGTGGGGCCAGCAGTGGCTTCCACAGCCAAATCCTCAACCCAGGGCTGCTCCAGTCTCTGCCAGCAAAATACCCAGTAGAGGTTTGAGGAGTCCCATTGTGGGGCCCCTGATTTTCCTTGGGAGAAGGAGATGAATATCCCCTTCCCCGAGGAGACCCTGGTGGCTGACACAGATCCCATAGGATGCAGTGGTGGCCATTTTGCTACCGCTACTCCTACAGACTTGGGCAGCTCAGAATTGGGCTACCCAGCTGTTATGTATATTCAGTGCCCTTACACTGTATCAGTGAGGACACAGTCCTAACCAACTTCCCAGCACTGACATAGCTGTTCCAATAAGGCATGTTCTGCATTCTTCAGTGAGGTAATATTCACGGAGGCCTCCTAAAGATAAGGGAATGACTGTTCCCTCAACTCAGTGCTGCATTGCCCTTACTATACCCTGGTGCTGGAAAGTTGGTGAGGATTGTGCCCTGAGTCCCCCACAAAGACTCCTGGATCATTTTTATACTACTCACCCTTCAAGTGATAATCAGAGCCTGGAAGAAGCCCAGTTGTAGGGGAAAACAGTTGGGAGGGAGTTGCAGAGGCGCATCAGCAATCATGGTAAGGGTTAAACACTTCCACTCCTGACTGTCAATCTCCCATTGCAAACAAGTTCCTACCCTTGCATTTCTTGGGGAAAACATGTTTGTCAGTATAGTTGTATTTCTACCCTAAAAGCGGCAGCTCAAGTGAGCATGAAATAGGGAGCCTCCTCATCCCCCTGGTCTGGTCTGGGATCTGAGGTGTAACATAAACAAGTATGGATATAATCAATACTGCTATGAATTCTGTTCCTCCCCGTATTGTAGAGGTAAACCAATACTTCTCCTGTGAGAAACTTTCAGGTAATGTGTTGGGGAACGGGGGCAAAAGTTAATCCACAACTGCCTCCTGCTCTTCTTTTCACATCGTTGCTGCCAGTTTCATAGCAGAGGTTGTGGCACTTCTCTGGGCACCTGGGAGCTGTCATTGTATTTCCCAGAAGTCCTTGGTATTGTCACCATAAGTTGATGGAGGAGAGGGACCACAGCCCAGTGGCAGAACTCATGTTTGAGTGCCTTTGGGCATAAAGGCGGGATATAAATTTAATAAATAATAAATAAATAAATGTTTTGCATGCAGATAGTCCCAGGAGGAGCCTCGAAGGGCGCAGAAATGAAGACTGTGGTACTGCAGTCAAAAACTCTCCCCATGACCTGAGTTTGATCCCGGCAGAAGTCGGATTCTCAGGTAGCCAGCTCAAGGTGGACTCAGCCTTCCGACCTTCTGAGATCGGTAAAATGAGTATACTCAGCTTGTTGGGGGGGTGGGGGGTAAAATAAAAAAAATGACTAGGAAAGCAACGGCAAACCACACACAACTAAGTCTTCCTGGCAAACGTCACCCCAGGAGTCAGTAATGACTTGGTTCTTGCATAGGGGACTCCCTCGCTACTGAGTCCCAGTCCAATCCCTTTCTAGGTAGGACAGAGAAAAATGACTACCAGAGCTGCTTCCAGCCAGTGTCAACAGCCAGAGGGACCAAATGGAATGAGTCCATATAAAGGATATTCCTATGAGGGAACAGTGTTCCCAGGAGACTCTCGGGGAACAAAACTGCTGGCCACGTAAGGCTTCCATATTACCCCACCCCTTTTAGTCTTGAGCTCTTCTCATCAACACCACTTACAAATGAGTGGGCAAAATGGAAGGTGGGGATTTTGATTTACCCCTGCAGTATTTACCAATGTGTCTATCCTCACTTCTTAGAAAATAGCAGAAAGCCACAGGGTGAGTTTATGGAAAGCACACTTGTTCGGTGTGCTATGGACATTAGACCTAACCCTGGGATTCTCAGCCTTTTCTGTCGGGCAATTAACAGCAAACGCCTTCTCATAAACATTTTAAAAGGTCAAAGGATTGCAACAGTTTGGCTAAAGAGATAAATGGTCAAATAAAACATCAAATTGCTAATTCCCAGATGACAAAAAGCAATGTACACCCGATCAATAAGGAGGCTCAGCGCATTCTGGGAAAGAGGGAAGGATCAGCCTTGAAGTGTTAATAACGTGTTCGCATTATTTTGCTCCAGTGTGTCATGTGACGTAGCAAGTAGCAAAGCAGGTTGAACTGCAAGTCAGTTTTGACAGTCAAGGGGGAATGAACGCAGAGAGGATTTAGAGAAATGGCTAGCAAGTTGAAAATTGATGCAAAGAACAGGTGAGTACCAAATCCTGTGGCTAGGCTAGCCAAATATCTCTCCAGTGTATTCTTTGGCATCTTGATTGGGACTGGGTGTTTTTGTCTTTCAGTGAAAAAGAACCATTGCTTTTCCCTCCCACAAGTAATCATTTTCCATTGCAACAGGGGCCTCCTTGTTAGTTTCTCTAGTATGTAATGTATGTACATACAGAAAAACTAAAGATACTGTATATGTGCATTTACATAGTATGTATTTCAATAACTGATCTCATTCATAAAGATAAAATAATATCCACATCATAAATGTTGTGGGGTGGGGGGGAAGGAGTATTTGACTGAAGTTAATTTTTCAGGGCACCTGCATGCACCTACATCTATCTGCCTCTTTATATAAGCTACACTTAAATTTTATATACAGTATGTTACAGATATCAGTTTTGTTGCCACTTTGCAATGATCATACATTCAAAACATTCTCCAATTTGCAGCATTCTTTTTAACCATATTGAAAAGAAGAACTTGGGTTCAAACCTGCACAATAAATTACATATTCTCCAATTTACTTATCAGAACAGGCCCTCTTTTCAGAAACCTATCCTTCAGAAATCTCTTTTTATTTGTCTGTATTTTCCCTTTGGGGCATGATATCTTTGTAAAATTGTATTACTCAGTGTATATATGCATTACAGTATTTCGGTTTCCACCCTCTACCCCAGCAATTTTCAAACTTCTGTATCTCATGGCACACTGATAAAGTACTAACACTGTCAAGGCACATCTTCAGTTGTTTGTTTGTTTGTTTTACAATTGACAAGGCAGGAAGGGGGATCACATTCCAAATGGCCCTAATCATACACTACCCTCCTCCATACTGCCATGGCACACCTGCAGACCATTCGCAGCACACCAATGTGCCTGGCTGAAAATCGCTGCTCTATCCCATAAATCCAGGTTAAGAGCACAATTCCCAACTGCAGGATGCAGCACGTGCCCTATTAGCATAGCTATATCAGTGCTGGAAAGCTGGTTAGGACTGTGCCATAAATCTTGGAAGGTTTTAAAGTTTCACCAGCCAACCTTGCCTCTAATGTCTGCTTGTTCAGTGGAACATCAACGGGGGGGGGGGGCTATCCATCTGCTAAATGTGCAGATATTTGAGAATGGAGCCATTGGAAGGATCCCACTTTGCCCTCCTCATGTACAATATATGACAGAGTACATAGATATACATTGACAAGCAGGCATCTAATGTATTTACAAGTAAATAAATTCACATACATGGATATATAAAATTCCAGGTTGAGGAGTGCAGACGCCTCCTTCGCATTGAATTTGTGTGAAATTTCAATGCCAACCCCAGTGCTTGGGGCACCATTTCCCTTCCAGCTATCCCATAATAGCCTAGACAGTAGACATTGTGAGCACAGTCCAATGCATGTCTACTCAAAATCAGCCCCATTGAGTTCAGTGGGACTTCCAAGAAATTGTAGCCTGCTTCTAAATGTGAGTTGCAGCTGTTCTATAATGAAGTACAACAATCCAATCCATGTAAGGTTACCCATTCTGTTATTTTTTAAGCCTTTGTGGTCAGTTTACTAAAGCATCCTGCTAGTGTACGACAAGCTGTTCCAGAGTAATGAGCACAACATACAGGCGGCAGAGAAGAACTTGCAGGAATGTAAAATGGGAGGTTGGAGAGGGGTGGAGGAATGGAAGCTAACAGTCAATCAGTCAAACAGTATTTATATATTACTTTTCAACAAAAAGTTCACAAAGCTGTTTACAGGTAAATAATAATAAAGTTATAAGGCTCCCTGTCCCAAAAGGGCTCACAATCTTAAAAAAAAAAAAAAGAGAACACCACCAGAAACAGCCACCAGAAAAGACACTGTGCTGGGGTGAACAGGGGCAATTTCTCTCCCCCTGCTAAATATAAGAGGAACACCACTTTCCTCTTGCCTAGCTAGCAGGGGTCCAACAGTCCAATCCTAATCTGTGCTAGAATAAGGTAGCCAGGCAGCCTGACCCATATCCAATGTGGGGTTGGGACTGGCTGCAGCACTTGGAATAAATTTATTCCCCTTCCCAATAGGCTACTCGGATCTGCACCAGCAGAATTGCTAGTGCAGATCCGAGCAGTCTGTGTAAGGCTGACCGCGCCAGGGATGGGTTAGGATGCGGCCGGTCCCACCTCCCCTCCCTAGGCTGCTCCACCCACGGGCCTGCACTTCCCCCACCTTCCTCCCACCCCAGTCCGCCTTCTCTCTATCCCCCCCCACCTTCCCCATCCTGGCCTTCCTCAGCCTGCCTTACCTGGGCAGTCCATGCACTGGCCTCCCCAACTCAAAAGGAGGTGCAGACGCACTTTACAGCCCATTTGCGACACTCCTGCGCATATTGAATTGCGCTCTCAGGCAGTATTCCTAAGTGTGAGGCTGGGGACTGTTGCAGGGTCACAAGAGTGTCCCTAATTTCATTTATGAACCGTTGGAGGGGATGAAATTGCTTTTCCCTTTTCATTAAGAAAATAGTTTCCTCACATTGTATACTAGGCACCTTTTCTAAATCAATAAAGTACAAATGGAAGTTAAATGGGAGAGTTTTCACTGCATTCTTAGACAGCCTCCACTGATAAAAACTAGGCAAGAAGCAGTCAGAGCTTGCTGAGCCAAAGCACTAGGAAAGCTTTCTTCTTCAGGAAGATTTTGATAGGAGTATGGAGAGCCACAGCACATATAAAACAAGGCTGCAGAGCCTCTATTTCAACATAGTCATTGTGTTTGATGTTTCCTGTCCTCCTTTAAGGAGCTTAGGGTGGTGTACATGGGATTGTCTCATTTTGTTCTTACAAACACCTCCAGATGTAGAGGCGGAGAGACACTGGCATGCCCAGGGCTATATTAGTGATCTTCACTGGTGAAGGGGGTTCAAGCATGAAATCTCCTTAGTCTGATTAGCGGAGGAGTAGATCATGCCTGTTGGTCCTGCCTCAGCCTGAATACAGTTGTCAGAAAATTGGAACAGACATTGTGTGTGTTTAGGATCTTCTTGGTGGTGGCACCAAAGTGGTCCCCAATGAGGGTTGCTATTATGGTTAGCCCAACTTAATGGAAGTCAGGAAGCCAGCAGAGTGAAGCAAGCGCCCAGGAACATCAGCAACCACATAAACAAATGAATAAGGCAGAAAGGCATGGTACCTTAGTTAAGACTTGTATTAATATTGGTTCCAAGGGATTAGGCAGGTTGAGTTGTCAGCAATTACAGTCCAGGTCCAAACACATTAGGCAATCAGATGTATCTGGCAGTAATAAGCAATTCCACAGGACTTCTTAACACACATTCCAAGTCCATAGTATACTGCAACACACTGGTCACAGAACACGGCAGATACTGCCAAACAGGTAGCAGATACACTAACTCTCACACAGAGAGACACTCGCACACACTATCAGAGAGAAGCTTACCACTACAGTGGTAACGCACTTCAGGTGAGTGTGCCTTACGGCTGTGTTGCCTTAACTAGCAGCTCTTCTCTCAGTATTTCCAAGCTACAAAATTCCTTAGTCTGGTCCCTTTAAGCCTATTACAGCTTCACAGCCTAACAGTTGCCTGGATCATTCTTTGTTTATTTTTAAACATTGGGCTTAGTAGACAATTTTACTTCAGAGGGCCATCAGAACCGTGCAGCTCAATTCTGCAGGGCCATATTGCCACCAGAACTAGTATTCCAGTGGTAATTGTCTGATGCTTTAGCGTGTCATGAAACACACTGCAGAAGTGCATGGAGCCACGTGCTTCTAGCTCAACACAGAAAACAGGGAGAACCCCACACATAGTAGCAGCAAGGACAAAGCCTGCTGATAAATTGGCAGGGTGGGCAGAATGGGGCAGGAAGGTAGGAGGATCAGGGCAGAACAGGGGGAGTCGCCAAGGGCATGTCGGAGGTAGGAGGAGGTGATATCTGGTGTGGACGACATGTGATGGATGCTACCCTAACCCTAACCTCCTGCTGCTAGCACACAGCCTCAGCTGTTTTCTGCTGGCAGCAGCAACCAGGCCACATTGTGTGGTGCGTCGCCTTTTGCACCACCAGAAAGCAAGTTCTGGCAGCACAGCATCCCATTAGGATTGGGCCCACAGGTGCACAGCACTTAAAACTCTCCAGTACACTGCAATGTATTTGCTGAAATGAACCTGAAAGTAGGTGATTATCCACCTGAAAGCAGGTGACATGGAACCAAGCAGGCCTGCTTCAGGAGGGCATCGTAAAGTCTTGATTTCTGTGACAGAAAAAGCCTTGTTGCTCACGTCTATTCATTGTGCCTCCAGTGGTGGGAGAACACAAATCAAGGCCTCAATTGTTGCTTGTAATGTTTAGGGAGGTTCATATGGGAGGAAATGGTTATGAAAGTCTCTAGGTCCAGATAGAGCTTCAAGGTCTGACCCACTGCTTTGAACTGAGTCCAAAAGCAAAATTAGCAGCCAATGAAGATGGCTTAAAATAACACCGTGTTGATAGTTGACCGCTGTGTCACATCAGCATAAATGCTGAATTAGGCTTTTTAATTCTGCATTAATGCAGGTACATTACTAAACACTTGACTGGGCTGCAGACCAAAAAAAACCTTTATTGCCAAAGTTATGTTTGCACACATCCCTCTTCTGTCGGAAAGTTTATCCCATCACAATTGAGGCTTCAGTCATGCCTGAACCCAAGAGAAAGAGCCTCCCTTCAATTCGTTTTTTTTATAACATGACTGTTTGCCATACAAGAGAGTTAGAGAACAAGCCAACCTCTGTTCACAAACTGGGGCCTTTTACGACACAATGATCAAAAGCAGTAAGATGGTGAGTGAATTGCTCTGAAAACTGCTTCATTATAATTTAATTGTGGAAGCATAAGAGAAACAAGTCAGGGAAAGGGGGACAACCCAAATCACGGAACACCAGGTGGCATTTTGGCTCCAGAGAAAATAACAAGATTTTTGTTGTTGCCCAATCTGTGTATTGCTTAGGTATAGTTGCTGGGGCAAGTTTCAGGAACATTTAAATACTGACACCCCCAAATGTATTCCCAATCCAGTGGTGCAGACCCTCCTCCCAAGGTATACTATACAAACCTCATTGAACTGAATAGGAACTATATGTGAAGGAGAGATTCATTGCAAGTAGAGAACAAATCCAGCAGGGCTGGGCTGCGGCTGCAATCCTATTCACGCTTACCTGGGAGTAAGCCCCACTGACGCTAATGGGGCTTACTCCTGAGTAAACAAGCATAGACTTGGGCTCTGGGCTAGATGTCTGTTGCGTTTCTTTTAACTGGAGAATTGTGAGTCACTTTGGGCATCGGTCTGGAAGAGGCAAGGAGGGATAAAAATCTTTTAATTAATTAATTAAATTAAAAAGACAGAGAGGCAGCAAAGGAACACTTGTCAGCCTTTCCATTCACCCCAAATTAAACATCTCCCATACAGCCGAAAGTCTGGTTCTATTGATGCGTGATTTTCATTGCATCATACCTGGATCAACAACTTTGTATCATCTGCAGAAGCATTCCAAGTTCCCATAAAATTGCTGGAAAAGGATGCAAGTGCATCTGAAAGACAGCACATGATGGCTGGAGTCCATCTTTTAAACTACAGAATTGTCAACAAATCAAAGACTTAGCTATGGCAGCACCTTCTGTAAAGATCCACTGATCAGTCATTAATATCCTTTCTGCTATGTCAGTTGTAAGCATGAGCCTTCTGCACTGCAGACACTTTATGTGTGTTGAGCAACTAGGCTTGTGGGGAGGGTCAGGATAGCACCCAATAATCATGCCCAACCTCTGCACCTTCAGAATCTCATCTGCACAGTGCAGGGCTTTTTTAAAGGAAAATCTATAACTACACAGTGGTGTGTGATCATCATTTGTGCACAGCACACATCCCATAGGAACACTCCTATGCATTTTCCTTGCACGCATGCACATGTTTTTTGCTTAGAATCACATTTCATGACATCCTGCAAAGTCATAAGACTTTGCTACCCTAACCCTAGGGTAGCAAGGGAAAACTCTTTCTGGATCAGGTTAAGGGCCCATCTAGCTACAGGCTAAGGGCCCTATCTAGATACAGCTTCCTGTATCTCACCGTGGCATATCCGATACCTCAGGGAACACTGAGCTTCAGATTGGGCTTGTTCACACCTGGACAGCTTGAAGCCAATTGGACCAATTGCTTAAATAAATAAATGTGCATTCCCATAAAGATGCTGTTGGAATGGCACATTTTTCTCCAGGAACTGTAGTTTGTTGCACATCAAACAAGAAGCCTTGGCCCAGTTTGTCCTGATTATTCCCTTCCCCTGAGTAAGGGTACAGGGCTGCCTATGAGGTCTACGCTGGCCCTACAAATTATATTTGTAGCTTTCTGTGTGTGTGTATGTTTTATTTGTATTAATTCCTTTTTATACATGCAATGTGTTTCTCTTTATTGATAATTTTCATTTGTCATTGTGAGTCATTCTGAGTCCTCTGCTAAGGAGAAAAGAGGGATAAAAGTATTTAAATAAATAAATGCTTTTGGGGGGCGGGCCCTCAAATGTATGGAATTCAGGGCCAGCAGAAATAATTCTAGCCTTCCCGCCCTCCCGCCCTCCCTCCCTCTCTCTCTCTCTCTCTCTCACACACACACACACACACACACACACTGTGCCCATGGTTGACATTCTTTAGACTAGCTACCCAGCATTGCAATGTATTAGGCATAGCATGTATATGAGAAAATTGCCCGTAAATCCCAGCCTATTGTCTTCCCATTCCTTACTTCACCACAGTGGCGTTTCTAGAGGGGGGACAAAATGCTAGGTTTGGCAGGAGCTTGAGTTCCTGAGTGAAGCGGCCCCTACCCCTTTCCTTTCACAGCCATTCGTGGCTCAGAGAGCTTTGCTTTCTGAACCGTGAATGGCTGTGAAGCCGAGGGAGAGGGGCCACTTTACCCAGGAGCTCAGGCTCCTATAAAACTTAGCATTCTGCTCACCCCAAACACAACTGCTTCACCATCATTAATGCTGAAATGGGAAGGGAAGGAGGCATTCTGTGTGGGAGGCAGGGAGGTCAGTACTTGAGCTCACAGAGCACTCCTAGGCCGCAATTCTAACCTGGAGTTTGTTGTTGTTGTTCAGTCGCTAAGTCGTGTCCGACTCTTCGCGACCCCATGGACCACAGCACGCCAGGCCTCCCTGTCCTCCACTAGCTTCCGGAGTTCACCCAATTTCATGTTCATCGCTTCGGTGACACTATCTAACCATCTCATCCTCTGCCGCCCCCTTCTCCTTTTGCCTTCAATCTTTCCCAGCATGAGGGTCTTTTCTAAAGAGTCCTCTCTTCTCATGAGGTGGCCAAAGTACTTGAGCTTCAGCTTCAGGATTTGTCCTTCCAGGGAGCAATCAGGCTTGACTTCCTGTAGGATGGACCGATTGGACCTCTTTGCAGTCCAGGGGACTCTCAAGAGTCTTCTCCAGCACCATAATTCGAAAGCATCTATTCTTCGGCGCTCTGCCTTTCTTATGGTCCAGCTCTCACAGCCATACATAGCTACTGGGAAAACCATAGCTTTGACTATGCGAACCTTTGTTGGCAGGGTGATGTCTCGGCTTTTGATTAAGTTGTCTAAGTTCGCCATAGCTTTCCTCCCAAGAAGTAAACGTCTTTTAATTTCATGGCTGCAGTCACCATCTGCGGTGATCTTGGAGCCCAGGAAGATAAAGTCTGTCACTGCTTCCATTTCTTCCCCTTCTATTTGCCAGGAAGTGATGGGAGTGGTGGCCATGATCTTAGTTTTTTTTATGTTGAGCTTCAAGCCAATTTTGGCACTTTCCTCTTTCACCCTCATCAGCAGGTTCTTTAAGTCTTCCTCACTTTCTGCCATTAGAGTGGTGTCGTCCGCATATCTGAGGTTGTTGATATTTCTCCCAGCGATCTTGATTCCAGCTTGTGAATCATCCAGCCCTGCCTTCCTCATGATGTACTCTGCATATAAGTTAAATAAGCAGGGTGACAGGATACAGCCTTGTCGTACTCCTTTCCCAATTTGAAACCAGTCGGTTGTTCCATGTCCAGTTCTAACTGTTGCTTCCTGGCCCACGTACAGGTTTCTCAGAAGACAGATAAGGTGGTCTGGTACTCCCATCTCTTCAAGAACTTGCCACAGTTTGTTGTGATCCACACAATCAAAGGCTTTAGCATAGTCAATGAAGCAGAGGTAGATGTTTTTCTGGAACTCTCTGGCTTTCTCCATGATCCATCGAATGTTGGCAATTTGATCTCTAGTTCCTCTGCCTCTTCGGAAACCAGCTTGTACATCTGGTAGTTCTCGATTCACATACTGCTGAAGCCGAGCTTGTAGGATTTTGAGCATCACCTTGCTAGCATGTGAAATGAGTGCAATGGTGCGGTAGTTTGAACAATCTTTGGCATTGCCCTTCTTTGGGATTGGAATGTAAACTGATCTTTTCCAGTCTTGTGGCCACTGCTGGGTTTTCCAAATTTGCTGGCATATGGAGTGCAGCACTTTGACAGCATCATCTTTTAAGATTTTCAGTAATTCCACTGGAATGCTGTCACCTCCACTAGCTTTGTTGTTAGTGAGGCTTTCTAAAGCCCACTTGACTTCACACTCCAGGATGTCAGGTTCAAGCTCAGTGACCGCACCATTGTGGTTATCAGGAACATTGAGATCGGCCTTATAGAGTTCCTCTGTGTATTCTTGCCACCTCTTCTTAATCTCATCTGCTTCTGTTAGGTCCTTGCCGTTTTTGTCCTTTATTGTGCCTACCTTAGCATGAAATTGTCCTTTGACATCTCCAATTTTCTTGAAAAGATCTCTAGTCTTTCCCATTCTATTGTTTTCCTCTATTTCTTTGCATTGCTCATTGAGGAAGGCCTTCCTATCTCTCCTTGCTGTTCTCTGGAAATCTGCATTCAGTTGGGTATATCTTTCCCTTTCTCCCTTGCTTTTGGCTTCCCTTCTTTCCTCAGCTATTTTTAAAGCCTCTTCAGATAGCCACTTTGCCTTCTTGCATTTCTTTCTCTTTGGGATGGTTTTAGTTGCTGCTTCCTGTACAATGTTACAGACCTCCGTCCAAAGTTCTTCAGGCACTCTGTCTACCAAATCTAAGCCTCTAAATCTGTTTGTCACCTCCACTGTATATTCGTTTGGGATCTGATTTAGGTCATACGTGGAGGGCCTAGTGCTTTTCCCTACTTTTTTAAGTTTAAGCCTGAATTTTGCAATAAGAAGCTCATGATCTGAGCCACAGTCAGCTCCAGGTCTTGTTTTTACTGCCTGTATAGAGCTTCTCCACCTTTGGCTGCAAAGAATGTAATCAATCTGATTTCGATGTAGACCATCTGGTGAAGTCCATGTGTACAGTCGCCGTTTGTGTTGCTGGAAAAGGGTATTTGCTATGACTAATGTGTTCTCCTGACAAAACTCTATCAGTCTTTGCCCTGCTTCATTCTGTACTCCAAGACCAAACTTGCCTGTTACTCCTATTACCTCTTGACTGCCTACTTTAGCATTCCAATCCCCTATGATGAGAAGGACATCTTTTTTGGGTGTTAATTCTAGAAGCTGTTCTAGGTCTTCATAGAAACGGTCAACTTCTTCCTCTTCAGCACCAGTGGTTGGGGCGTAGACTTGGATTACTGTGATGTTGAAAGGTTTGCCTTGGATCCGAATTGAAATCATTCTATCACTTTTGAGATTATACCCCAGTACTGCTGTTCTCACTCTCTTGTTCACTATGAAGGCTACTCCATTTCTTCTAAGGGATTCCTGCCCACAGTAGCAGATATAATGGTCATCTGAATTAAATTCTCCCATTCCTGTCCATTTTAGTTCACTAACTCCCATGATGTCGATGTTCAGCCTTGACATCTCACGTTTGACTACATCTAACTTACCTTGATTCATAGATCTGACGTTCCAGGTTCCTATGCAGTATTGCTCTTTGCAGCATCGCACTTTCCTTTCACTTCCAGACACATCCACAGCTGAGCTTCCTTCCGGTTTTGGCCCAGCTACTTCACTCTTTCTGGAGCTACTAGTACTCGTGTTCTGCTCTTCCCCAGTAGCATAATGGACACCTTCCGACCTGAGGGTCTCATCTTCCAGTGTCATATCGTTTAGCCTTTTAGTTTTGTAATCCATGAGGTTTTCTTGGCAAGAGTACTGGAGTGGGTTGCCATTTCCTTCTCCAGCGGATCACGTTTAGTCAGAACTCTCTACTATGACCTGTCCATCTTGGGTAACCCTACATGGCATAGCTCACAGCTTCATTGAGCTACTCAAGCCCCTTCGCCACGACAAGGCAGTGATCCATGAAAGGGAACCTGGAGTTAGTCTGGCACAATTAGGCTAGCAATGTTTGGCTGGCAAATGGCCACCGTAAAGTATGTTTGGACCACTCTCGGAGTCAGAGAGGCCAACACACAGACGTGCGCCATCCTCCCTGACTTCAAGAGTGGTCCAAACACTCTTTACAGTGGCCCTTGTGCCAGCCAAACTTTGCTGGCCTAACTGTGCCGGCCTAACTCCAGGTTAAGACTGCACTCCTAGTCTGTAACCATTTTAGGGGCTCACTCAGGAAACATTATGCCTGCCCCAGCCAGATACAGGTTTTGCTCTCTTTTCTAGTTGGGTGTTCCAAGAAACTGCACTGGCCTGACTGGCAATGTTCTCCTCATATTATTATATTGTTTTTTGCCTGTAAATCGCTTTGTGAACTTTGTGTTGAAAAGCGGTATCTACATACTGTTGACTGATAGATCCCTTGACCGTATTATTCCACAAAATGCTGTACAAGGGCTCATTCTATCCAGTGTGCCTGAATTACAAATCCAAAGAGTTTGACCTTCCCATTCCGGTCAAGGAAAGAGCAAGCTGAGCCTGAGAGAGACAACTGGCGTGAAAGTGAACAGCAACCTGCTTGTTAAGCAACGGCCACTTTCTAGGCTTCCTTTGATCCATTAGGAGCCGTCTGCAGCTCTCCCAGGGCCTCCTTGGCAGCAGTTGCTAACAGCCCCGAAGCAGCGCAAGTGTGGAAGGAACAGGTGCTGTGGCTTGCCACAGCTGGGACCCATGCCGAGGACAGAGAATAAGTGGTGCTCTGCTGTTTCCTGACAATCCTGAATGAAGCCACCTACCTGAAGGTGCTTAATTGTGTTATTCTTTGGCAGCCATAGACTTGATTGAAAGTGCTGGCAGTGTTTAACTCCTTCAGCTCCTGCACAAGGGCCACTTGCCTTTTCCTAGGGATGTTTCTTCATCCCAGAGAGAATACTGTACAGATCTTCTTAATATCAGGGTGGGCGGAAGACGTTGAATTGCAGGAGATTGGCAAGGCTTTCAGACTCCAGCAATTTCACAATACCAAGGAAAATTGCAAGTAAAAAGCAACATTGTTCACAGATTTTCTGCCACAGCTGCCCTTCTGCTAATTGTTTCTCTGGAAGCCTCCGTGTTCCTCACTTGCACAGTAGCCATATGCATTGGTTGCCTTTGGCTGAATCTTTGGGCAACTCTGCTGGCCTGTTTTAGAGTTTTGTATTAGAATTCCTGTCCTGGAATAATGCAGTTGAAGAGTTGTACTCTTATATTCTGGTCATTCCAGGAGAGCTTCAGGTGCAATAGGCAACTGGTACCATCTTTCAAAATACCATCTTGCAAACAGTTGGGAGATCTCAGAATTCTAGTACAAATTGAGTCGATCCTGCAAGCCTGAAGTCTTTTACCATCTGTTCCAACAAAAAGCCACCTATTATTAACTTACAGGAAGGGCAATACACAACTCAGCTGCATCCAGCCATACAAGGCTGCCTTATACTGGGCCAAATCACTAATCAGTCTAGCACTATACTGTATTGTCCACTCTAGCTGGCAGAGGTTCTTTCATTACTCTCTACTTGATCCTTTTTAACATAAGATAGCATCAGGAATTGAACTGATGGACCGACTGCAAGCAAAACATGAGTTCTGAGAGCCTGGACAGTCATGCCAACCAGTACAGATAATTGAGTTAGATGGGCAAAATCTAACTATTAGTTAGTATATATGGCAGCTTCCCATGGAATCAGTGACACTAGCGTTTTGTTTCCAACTGTGTAATTTTATAGCAAAAATAATAAAAATGCTGTACATTACCTTCAGAGTGCAATCCTAACCTGGAGTTAGTCCAGCAGTTAGTCCAGCATAGTTTGGCTGGCGTAAGGGTCACCGTAAAGCGTGTTTGGACCATTCTTGGAGTCAGGAAGGATGGCGCATGTCTGTGTGCTGGCCTCTCTGACACCAAGAGTGGTCCAAACATACTTTATGATGTCCCTTGTGCCTAACTGTGCTGGCCTAATTCCAGGTTAGGATTGCGCCCTCAATGTCCTACTCATTTGGGCCAACTGACCTGCTGTGTGGCTGGAGTGACCATAATTTACATGATTCAAAGGCAATAAAATTGCTTCTCAGGCTTCCAGTTTCTGAAGGAACCACACAAATTTGAGAGCAGCAATCCTAAGTGCACTTGCTCAGGAGAGAAACAGTGCAATCCAATGCATACTTACTAGGAAGTAACAGGCTGATCCCACCCTTTCCCCTCTGCCAATGCCAACCAAAAAGGTCTGAATTTCATCCTGTGGGGGCGGGGGAGCTTGAGAGCAAGATGACCAGGAGGACGGAGTGCCTAGACCTTTAACCATTGTATAAAAGAGGGAATTTTGGAAGGTGCTGCTCAACATGGAAATTCCCTCTTCTATACAATGGTTAATGGTCTAGGAACTCTGCCCTTTATTGTAACTTGTAACCCTGCTTGGGAGAGATAAGGGAAAATATTTTCCCTTACCTCTGAATAAGCCTCCCATTTGCCAAAGGGTTTCCTCAGATCTGCGCCAGCTCTTGAGGTGAGAAAGGGATGTGTTGGGAGGCAAGGAGGGGGACAGCATACTGGCACAGGTCGCACATGCCAGTCCACACCTCTTCCTAACTCTATCAGGCCCCGCCCCCACCACTCTCTTACCTGGTCCAGTGGGTGCGGTGGGGAGTTGCAGTGCTGCCACCTGTTACAGGAGCATTCTCAAAATAGCCGCTGACGGAGCACAGCACATCCCATTGCCAGCCATGTTACAACAGTCCTCTGCTTCATCCATCTCCATATGATAGCCCAATTGTGCATAGGATTGGGACTGTCAGTCCCTTTGTGTTGAATGGAAAGTGGGTATAGGATTGCATCCAAAATCTCATTGGACACAGCGAGACTTACAGTACTTCTGAACAAACACTAATAGGATTGTGTTGTAAAAATCTTAAGAAACTTGTTGAAAACTGACAAAACTGATGCGTGTTTGAGGAATTAAAGATGCCAATTTCTTCCATTGTGGGTTTTGCAGCATACATGAAAATAGGCCTTTTTTCCCAGTGAAATAAAACTCTCGTGCAAATAACTATTTTGTCCCCAAAGCGCGTGTTAGATACAGTCCTAAGGACTAAGATTCTAGGGACTAATCTCTCCCCACCTCACACGGTCTTCAAAGCAAAACAGCTCAGCTCCGCTAAAGAATTTGCTCTCGCTTTCTCTTCTGTCCTTTGACAGCATTTTGGCGTGACACACTCACTTCAGTGGGGAGTCAAACTTCAGCAAACAATGTATGGAAGTAACTTTCCTCTGCCCCCTTCTTCGTAGCAGATTACAGTAGAGAACAGAAGCCGGGGCGAGGGGGGGGGAATCCTAAAGCTTTGACAGATGGTACCCAGCGCTTGACTCCTGCTGAGCTCAGCAGGGCCAATGGTTCAGACTGTCAAAAAGACTCTTGCCTATGAAGTGAATAACAAAGTGTGGCCTGCCAGCCTGCTTCCTATAGAAAGCCCGGAGTCGTGTGTGTCACTCTGAGCTTCCTTTCAGTGCAGCGGTGGGAGCCCCAGCAACTTCTGAGAGTTTTCGGCTGCCCTATCCAGCAAGCAGATGCTTTGCTGCTGGAGATATAAGTCGGAAATGGAAATCAAAGAGGCAAAGAGAAATGCGGTAGGCCTGAAGAGATGGCAGCTCAGGGCGGTGGTGAATTTGGATGACTTCAAAGAGGATTCCGGCTCAAAAGGAAGAACAAGGTGCCAAATAGACGCTGTCTCCTCTCTTTCAGAATGGCCTCGCCAAATGAGCTATTACCCAAACGCAGTCGGCTTTTTCTGATACAGAACCTCTGAGCAGAATTGTTGTTAGTTACTTCTCAGCTGCAACCTGCAGGCAGTGTGATCTTCTCTCACTCCAGAAATGCCCCCGTCCAGCTAAATCGGCTAAACTTTCAGTCATGCCACTGAAAGAGCAGGAGAATCTCAAAGGAACATGTTCTGGTAAGCCTATACCTGTTTACTGGATGGGACAGATAATCATATTAGCTGTGCTGTACTGTAGTGCTGTTCTATACATTGTGCTTTTGGTGAACAGTGCAGGCACTGCTTGCCAAATATATACGTTCATGAGAGTGAATGTTCAATACAATATTTGCAAAGGTCTACAGGGACATGTGACTGCTAACAAGCCCAGGAGAATTTTGTGATTGTCTAAAAATGAATCTCCCTCCCCAATTTTGGAGATGCACAGATGCTGTCTACTGCACTGAAGTGCAACAGTACCAAAAGAGGGTGGAATTCATAAAATTCATTTGGGATCCTCAGTTTTTAGGTATCCACATTAATCTGTTAAAGCCGACATTCAAAGTTCAAAGTGTAGGCTAAATCATGTCATGTTGCATCCTGCTGTGTTCTTTTGCTAGAGTGACCCTCCTTAATACTTGTTCCTGTTTAGCATGTAGGAAACAAGTGGGAAGAGCTTTTTGATGTGTTGAAATAAATGGAGCTGACTCCCATGTAGACATGCTTAGAACTGAGATGTCAAGAATATAACAAGCTCTTAACTTCAGTCATTCTAAGCACACTTACTTGGATGTCATTAATGTCCACAAATCTGAGGTGGCATTTAAACGTGTGTAACTGAGATATAATTTAGCATGCCTTAATTGCTTTTTTTATTTATATATTTATTGTAAGAAAAATGTGTTTTTCATTTCCACCAGTTCATCTGTAGAGTTGATGTGTAGAGAATGTGACAGAGACACATGTTTGAGTTCATAGTAAATTTCTGCTGCTACACAGTACATAGCTGAAACGTGTTCTGTATTGTTTGTGGCATTGCATATACTAAGTAGGAGTGAGATAAAAGCTATCACAAAAGAATGATCAGCTCAAAATGGGGTGGGGTCAGAGGCAAATGTCCCCCACCCCAAATCACTCCTGCTGATCTTTTTGGCCACTGCTTGTTTCAGTGCAATGGAAATGCTGTTCCCATCGACGTCCCTTCTGTCCTGGAAGTTTGTAGTGGCCACAATTCTTTTTTTTACCCAGAAGTCCCCCTCAGCAGATTGCTACATGATAGCATGGAATTGTGATGCAGAGATGTCTAGGTTAAAAAAAATGAAATAGACAAAAATATCCACACAGTGTGTTGTAGTGGTTAGAGCAGCCATTTTCAACCAGTATGCCGCGAATGGTCCCCAAGTGTGCCACAGGAATTTGGGAGAGAGTCATTTATTAGTAGGGCCATTGGGGGATGCAAGCCCTCCACGGGCAGCACAGTGTGCCTTCTCAATTGTCGAAAAACTGATGGTGTGTCTTGACCATTTTAGTGCCCTGCCAGTGTGCTGTGAGATGAAAAAGGTTGAAAATCACTGGGTTAGGCTAGGGCTGGAAAGACTCGGATTCAAGTTCCAGCTAAGTGATGGAGCTCATTGGGTGACCTAGGGCCAGTTACTATCCCTCAACTTAATCCACTGCACAAGAGTTATTGTGAGGAAAAGCAGCTGGAGGAGAAGTATATACATTGCCCTAAGCTCCTTGAACACTGTAACCAATGTAACAAAACAGTGAAAAGCAGCCATAAGTATGTGATTAAAAAAAAACCTTGCTCAACAGGAGTTTTGTTTAACATATATACTACATAGGATAGTATGCAGCATATACAAATATATTGCATAAAAGACACTATAGTTGTGTTTTGCAAACTGTGGTTTGGGACCCACTGGGTGGGTCACAAGCCAATTTCAGGTGGGTCGTGTAGTACCTAGAGCAGCCATAATTGAAAATATGGGAAGATGGGACACTGGAAAGAGGGAGGGCTATGTTGTTATTTTGCTTGTGTCGAGGCTGTAAATAGACTTTTTTCTTTCTGATTCATTTTGCAATTGGAAAATGGCTACAAATTAATCCATCTTATTACTGCGTTCTCAGGAAAGCAGCAGGCTCTGGCATTACAATGATGGTACTTCTGGCCATGATATCACTCCGGGTGATTGTCATTCTGAAAAATGGGTC